>JAQFVV010000993.1:81478-136534 GCA_028023455.1 Epiperipatus broadwayi | reverse complement strand
TAAAAAAATAGTTATGTAAAGCTTAAGATATTGTTTTATATGGTTGTAAAAGCTGGCCATATTAAATAACTCAGCTATACATATTAAAAGTATGTTTAATAAGCTCAATTTTAATAGTCTTAAACGTATAGATAAATAAATGTTATACAGTATTTAAATTTATAAACTATGTTTAATAATCAAAATTAATATAATATATTTTAAAAATAAACTTTATGATGGTGAAGATTATATCTAGTTCTATATTTTTAAAATTATTCTTCCAATTTTTTTTATAATTATTTTATATAATATAATAAGTGTAGCAATTTTATTAGTCTAGGCAGAGAAATAGATTGAAAATCATCTGTCAAAGTTATTAATCATGTGACTTGTATACTTCATACTTTCACACACATGCTTGTTTGTATTTAAAGTAACAAAGTTTAAAATATTTTAAAAGTTATATTATATAATTGGATAGAATTATTGCCTATCATAAAAGCAAATAATAATAAATATTAAGTTAACTATCGTATAACATGCTTAAATGATGTAATAAAGACGAATACAGTTAATAAAAAAATTAAATATTTTGTTTAAATAAAAATAGATAAATGGAATAAGTTATTAAAATTATTTTAAAAGTTATTTTAAAAGTATTTAAGTAATTTTAGTGAAACAATAATTGATTTAGAAGGAATTTTAAATAATATTTTTTAAATTTTATTACGTCATAAAAATTTTTATTTTTTGAAACTTGATTCTGCTATAAACTGAAAATATGTAAATTTGTTCTCAAGCTAAAAGTAAGAATCAACCAATCAAATGAGGTATTCTTACAGACTATAAATACGAATTGCACGGGGTATCAGAGGATATTAATAATGTATTGAAACCAGAGAAAGGTAAATTACAACTATCAAAGAGATAGTATTTTTTACATTTTTATTTTAGTCAATTTTTTTAGTCCTTTCTTATAACTTTATCTGCAAAAAACTAATTGATAATTTTAAAGTATTTTGCAAAAGAGAGTTTTAAAATATATATATATATTTAGAAACTTCATGGAAAGATTTTTTAGTTTTTTAAAAGTTACTTGCCAGGAGTATTTTATCTGAAGTTTAACCTAAACAACGCAATAGAGATGGATATACTACGAAATAAAATATGTTTAAATTATAATACAGCTTTATTTATGCTCAACCGGAGGATTATTCTAACTCATATAAAAATAATATGGACATTATGCTGGAAGCTTAAACAGAAAACTATTTGCCGTCTAAAAAAATTTGTGACGCATTATTTATAAGCTTATCCAGGAGTTTTTTTTAAAAAAAGAATAAGATATTTATATCGTATGAGTTATCATAAAATATAATAAAAGAAATAGAATGTTTAGTCCTTTTTGAAGGAAACATTTTTTTTAAATATATATTTTCCAAGAAGTAAAAAGAACTTATTAAGAAATAAAACCTATATAAAAAAATGGATATATAGTAGATAAATAAAGGATGGATCCATGAAAATACAAATATTGTGCAAAAGTTTACTGGATAACTTAAGTTAAATTGAACAGAGTGATGCACCAGAGAATATTGAATAAACTTCGTGGGAATAATTCTTTAATATTACAGTTTAATAATTTTCATTCTGAACAGTAAAGACCCAGGATTATTTTCTATAAATTTTACTAAATGGATTAATAATTATTTTTATTTTTAAATGTTAATGCACTTGGAGGAGAACATTTTAAAACTATAGAGAAAATAATAAACATTTTTGGATTTTATCATGAACTATGGTCAAGTGAAGATGTAATTATAGTTTTAAATTTTTATTTTACTAACTTAGTTAAATGTAAATTTCTCTATTTATAAGATTAAAAAAACATAAAACATTAATTTGTTAATAACATAAAATTTATAATATAATCTAATAATTTAGATAAGAATATTTTTAAATAAAACGTATGGATGTGTCTTTTCATTTATGTATGCAATGTTTTTCTATATCCAGTGGATGGAAGAAGCCTACTAAAAATGATGACCAGATAAAAAGGGTTATTTGGTAATAATAATAACTATTAATAATTTATAATGTATATTTTTGTTTTCTTTAGATCATCTATGAATCTAAGAATGAAGTGTAAAAGTTTTAATTATATGTAAGGCATTTTCATACAACATTTTAAAAAAACATTATGAGATAGGATTGATTTGAAAATATGCATACAACGATTATTTTTTTATATATATTAGTGATATAATCCAACATAATAACAAATAATTATGTGATTCTTTTAGAACTTTCATGTTATTGGATATTCAAATATTGTCTAGTTAGATTGTATATGATTAAACATACAGAATGATAAAGTAGACAAACTTTTCTTGTGGAACAGTAAGATTGTTTAATTATCAATGAATTTTATTTATTGTTTTGTAAATGCAGATAGTTATTTATCGATGTAAGATGTAGAAAAATCTTGAGAAATAATGTTGAGATAGTGGCTTGGAAGTACTATATTTAGCAGGAAACCAAGATGATGTATTTTTTTTAAAAATAGGATATGATAAGGAATAGAAATAATATTTAGTCTTTATGTGGTTATCAGCATAGTTAACAAAGCCCTATGACTGATACACATTTTATTTGGACAGTGTTTTATATGTCTTTAAATATTTGATGTTTTAAATAAAGCTGAAGAAGTAGCTTTAACATCGTTTATGTATTAGAGGTTATTAGACAGGTAAAGGTCATACCTCTTTGCACTGTGCCATGATTTTTTGGGATATATTAAGAGTGATACTCTAGCTTTCTTCCTTAAATCCTATACATCTGTTTCATTATCTTTATTTCATGTAACTGCATCGTTCAGTAAGATATTTTGAAAAGAAATGATAAATAATTTAGAACTTAGGTTATGCTATCGTTTTGTATAAGATTGGTTTATTTGCTTAGAAGGAATAGAATTTATAACTTGAAATTGAAGGTCCAAAGTATCCTAAGGAAAGGAAAGAATCATAGAATATATTTTGAATTTATTTTCGGAAATGAAATATAAATTTTTAAAATAGAGTATCTAAACAAGATATTTTCTTTAGAATGTTGATTATTTTTGAATGCTTTATTTTTTTTGAAGAAAAATATGTATTGCATATTTTTAAAATACAATAGTACAAAGTAAATTATATAAACAATATGCATAGTATATTTTTGTTCATTGAATAACAGGAATATATTGATTATTACACTTACATCATACTAAAGTAAGGCTAAATAAGAATATATTATGATTAGTAAACATCGTGTGATAAAACACTAAAATCTAGTACTGAATTTTGGATGAATATTTTATGTAACATCTTTGACTTTGCAAGATGAAAATTTTTTTTAATATTTTGAGAAATCCATATTCATTATAAAGTTAATTTTTTTTTTTCTGTAGAATGTTTTCCTATGAATTTTTTTTTTTTAAAAATAAGATAGTTTAATAATATTAAGGATGAAATATTCTGCTAATAAGTAAATATATTTATAATAAGTTAACCAGAATGAGAAACCAAATGGTAACATTTTTTTTTATTTTGTCTTAAGTATAAATAAAGATATAACTAAACTATAAACTATTTTTTTATATAACTTAGTAGATAAAAATGTAAGATTAAAATAAGGATATCCATTGTAAATAGTGTACATAAATTGTTTATTTTATTTGTTGTTGTTAATAAACTTTGTTAAAATTTGTTTTTCAAAATTTTTGTGTCTTGATTTTTTATTTCACCACTTCACTGCATGAAATCTTGATATATTCATAACAATTGAAACAAATATATAATTTTGCACAAAAAGATAGATAGAGAATTATTTAAGAATTTAAATATTTATTGGTATTCTTTTAATTAAATAATTATAATTTTACATTGTTTTATTGGTCATAAATCAGTTATCACAATAGTATACTGAATTATATGCTATCAGTTGCCACACATCCTTTGTTTATCAGATTATCATATGCTACCACGTATTTATTATATTATTACATGAAGGTAAAAGATTATATAAAATTATTTTATTATTTTATTATGGTAATAAAAATATAACGAAAAGAAAAGATATCCAGTAGTAGTTAAACAATGAAGAATATTATTATTATTTATTATTATTAGTTTAAGTGTAGTAGATTATGACATAAAATCCCTTCTCATATTTTACTACGGTATTTTTAAATTAACTTAGAATAAACTTTATGAATCTGAGATTATTTTATTGAGCTAGATTATTATAAATAGAAGATTAAGACTTAATTATTAGTTTAATCTTAGTGAGTAGAAGTTATTAAAGTCGTAAGAATACTATGAGTTTGTTATTTGAAATAGTAATAAGGGGGGATAGTGTTCTTATGCCATTGAGGTAGTATCCTGTGGGATATTTGCTCAATGTAATCTATCTTGTCACCTGTATTTTTACTTCAAGTCTCATGAAAATATTAAATATTTATTTAATTTATTTTTATAAACTGAACCTTATTCGTATTTTAAATTTGAGCTAGTGAAACATTTTAATTTTAATGCTGAATATTTTATTTATTAATTATTAACTGAGATAGAACCCATTTTATTTTATATCATATACTATTCTGAAGTGAGGCCGCACAAGACAAGGTTAGAATATATATAACTGATATTTTGAATTGTTCTTTAAATGACTTCTTCAGAATTGTGGACATTATGGCTTCAATTTCAATTAACAGGGCTTAAGAAGAGTTAAGAACTCTCAAAATGCAAACAGAGTGTACAGAGAGGATGACAATTTATTATATCCAAGACAAATTTTACGCAAGACATCGATTGGTTAAGACAACAAAATATGGATGTTCAAATGTCTGTAACACAAGAAAAGAGATAGGAAATGGATTAGCATTCATGAACAATCTAAAAAAGTTCATGCAATGTGAATTTCCGAAGCTACCCATAATGAGAATGGCATAATTGTTTTGACTTAGTTAGCTTTCTGATAAGTTAGCTTCTATTTCAAGGTTGTATAAAATATGAAAAATATTAATAACACATTTAATTTTGATTATGCAAAAATGATTTAGTCAATAAGTTCAAAATATTAGTAATGGATATGATCATATTAATATTCTGCTAGCACACTAAACAGATATATTATGTATACCATTTAAATGTTTGTTTCAGCTACTACCATGAATAAATATTATTCAGATTATTTTACCCTGCTGATACACAAACATCTTTTACCGTATTTGTTCAACAGCAAGGCATTATGTTTTATAATTCAAGAACTAAAATAATATCTCTTAGTGTAAAATGTTTTTACAAGTATTATAGGCATTAAAGTATTTAATTATCTTGATAAGTTATAATTAAGTAGGAATCCACATGCTGCATTCATAGAAATATTTTATGGGATCCGTAAGCTTGATTTGAAAATTTATCAGCTTTCTATTTTGTTTTTTAAATTTCAAACAGAAACTAATATTTCCTTCATTTAATGAATGTATGCAATTTACATTGCAGTTGTAGTACACCTTGGAAAATCATCTATGCTCATTCATAATTTGAAATTATAATAGTATACCGATCTTAGATCAAACATTACTACATACCTGGTGCGTACAAAGTATTATATAGCTTAGTTGGCCAACTATCTGACCATCCAGAATATATAATAATCAAGAGATCTTTTGATCATAGTGTCTTTGATCTTCTGAAATAAATGAATGCTATTTTGTAAGGATAAATTATAGGTCAGCACAAATTGAAAAATATAATTTTGAATAATTCTAAAATTTAATTTAATGACAAGCTGGTGTTGATAGTCATAAAACTATCTGCCACTACATTCTGAGACTTCATATATAGTTTTCACCACATTGGTGTTAAAAAGCCCTGGTTTAAAATAATAAAATGACTGACAAATATTCCAAATCTTAACTATATGGATGGTGAAGGTGCAGGAAATAACCAAGCTAAAATTAAAGCGCATACAACAAATAAGAATCTATCAGATTAATTTTAAAAGAGTTCTATGGTGCAAATATTTTTAAAAAATAAATTTAGAATCTTATTGAAGTTTAAAGTAGAATACTTTTTGTATTTTAGTTTTAGATTATTAATTTTCAGATTAAAAATTATAAGCTAATTCAGTAGATAGGGAAGTCAACTATGCAGGAAAGATTATAAAATTTATAAGTCCTTTACAGATTAGCATTGCATTTGAATAGACTGGTTATATTCATAGCACTAAGGTAGGTGGTCAAAATCAGTGCTAAGCTGTAAATCTGTAGAAGAGTTATTTTAGTGCTACTAAAGGGGGTTTGAACTCAGACTTTTGTTATCTTCAGCTATCTATTCTATCTCATACTACTAATACAGATGACCACACACATGTGAAAAAGTTATCTCTAATATATATATTTCATGCTGAATCAGCATTCACCAGTTGGTCCAGATCATCAACTTCCACACACATATGTCAGTGCTTAGTTTATATTAAGATAGCAAATCTTCAAACTTTAATGGACAAGTTTCAATCTTCACCAGGAACATCCGTATCATTAAAAATGTGTGGAATGCAACATAATAATTAAAAGATCTTTCTGTTGTTTAAGAACGCATTAGATTCTAAGATCTAGATGCAGTCCATTGATTACTAAGGCTTGTACCAGGTGGCACTACTGTATGGAGAAGTTTGCTATTGTATCAGTAGCTTGTGGAAGCATAGGAAATGATGATGTGATGGTTTAGTGATTTTATACCAATCATGTTTGTAAGTTTATGGTGGTTGTGGTTTTTAAAAAAACCCAAGATACCAAAATGTATTGATCCTGAACTGGGTTCAGATCTATATGACTTTACAAGTGAATGAACTTGGAATTAAAAATGTTGTGTTTTCAACTTGGACTCTTGGCTTTATAGTTAACTAAAGAGGTAAAAGGTGGATGCTGGAGGGTTGTATTAGATTCTAAGATCTAAATGAAGTTCATTGATTTAAAAGAAAAAGTAATTGATGGTTTAAGTTCTCATCATGATTAAATAGTCAATAGTCTACAGGGAAAAAGGACTGGATTTACAGCTATTTTCCAAAAAAAGGGCAACAGTTGACATTAAAAAGGCATTTTCCATAATTCAAAAGGGTTAATAATGATGAAAATGTTCAAATAAATGAGCATGATATATAGTTAAAATGTTAAAGAATAGTTATCAAATCCAAGTAATTTACATATTCTAATTGCCTCTAGCAATCTATGTGTCTGGAGCATATGATCTAAACCAAATTTAATTTATTCTCTTAAAAATATAAATAACAGAAAAGTAATTTCTAGCATTAATTACATTTTACTCCCATTCAGAAATCCAGAATAACTTTATTCAACAAATCCACTGCATGTAAATCATTGCATTTTATATCATTTATTCTTAAATGATGATAATTCTCTTTATAATTAAAAAAAGGTTAGCTAAACTAACGAAGTGTAAAAACCTCTGAGTGCACACATTTTTAAAAATAATCTAAAAGGACTTTATTGGCTTAGAATAATTCTAAAGAATAGATATAAATAGAGGAATTTGAACTCAGAATTTTTTAATCTATTCATTTTCCACTCTATTATAAGCAACCAATATGCATGACCATACACATGTGAAAAAGATGTGATTCCAATATACATATTTCCTGCAAAAACAGACCTAATAAGTTGGACCATAACTTAATCTGCCACACATATATACAATCTGCACCCAGTTTATATTAAAATATAAATTCCTCAAACTTCGATGCATGGGTTTTCATCTTTTCATTCTTTCAACTATCCATCTTACTGAAAAACTCACAATGGAATGCTAAAAGTTCTTGCTGAAAAGATTAGATTAGTATAATCATTATATTTATTAATGAACAAAAAAATAGATATTTCATATAAAGTAATTATTTAAAATTAAATATAGTAATATTAGTATGCGCTCAGAGCCGCCATTTTGAATTACAAGAACCGCCCAAACCATGCTGGAACATCCAACCGATAAATGACATCGATCAAAATGGCCATTTTCATAGAAAAAAAAAATCGCAATTTTCATAGAAAAAAAAAAAAACCCAAAATCGCAATTTTCATAGGAAAAATAAAAACCAAATCACGTGATTAAAATATTAAAACACAAAATCGCAATTTTCATAGAAAAAAACCAAATCACGTGATTAAAATATTAAAACACAAAATGGCCATTTTCATAGAAAAAAAACAAACCAAAATCGCAATTTTCATAGGAAAAAAAAAACAACAAATCACGTGATTAAAATATTAAAACACAAAATCGCAATTTTCATCGAAAAAAAAACCTAATTCGGCAAATAGTTTATTAAACCATTTACTCATCATATATTTTGTCATTGTTCACATCTATTTGTGTGATGCATTCATAAATTTTTTAGCCTCCATACCAAACTGGTTGCAGTTAATATGGATGCAAGTAAAAAATGAAGATATAAATAAAATGAATCTATCTGCATTTTTTTTCTTTTATCATGGAAGTTTGTGGCTGTAAATAATTGTTGTAAATATTGTGTGCTGGATGTAGAGCTCACAAGGCATTGTAATGTTATATTTGTGGATTACCAATATATACCAGAAAGGATACAATGTATATGATTTTAATAAATGTTTATAAAATGTTGTTGGGAGCAACCATGTTTAATAAAATAATATTAAAAGAAATATACCAATGTTTCAACAAGATAATACTTGTCCCCAACTTGGTAAAAAATAGTAATAATCACATGATTGCAGCAGAGACAATTGTTTCACATAATTGTTATACAACATGGCTGTTGAATAGTTTGTCTTAAATTTGGCAGTATTGTTTATATTTATTTGTGTGAAGAACCTCATCAAAATAGTTGGAAATTTCATTGTGTCATCACATTTGTTAATGAGGGTTTTTTTTTTTAAATATTTATATAGCCACCCTGAATACTTTTTAGTCCTGATTATTGCATGTGGGTAACCACGATCAAAGAATATTTAGAGAGGCTATGAATAGATGAACAGATACAATGAATATAAACAAGCATTGCAATATATAATAGAAAACTATAAAAATAAAAAATAGAGAAGAAAATTTAAAGAAATGCTTTTAGTCACATAAATGTACTAGAAAATTTTTTTTTTTGAAAAAGCAAACATAAATTTCCTTTGCTTTTGCAAATAAAAGTGTTGGGTGATCCTGTTTAGAAATTCACAAATCCGATTCCTAAAAATATCATTTAAAGAAATTTGAAAATGTCAATTTTCTTATATAAATTTCAATCTATTTATAAGATGTGGCAAATAGATTGGAATTGATACAATTAAGTAGACATTCAATTCATATTTCTTTAAACGAGTGTTTCTCAATCTGACTCGTGACTTTCTAAATTGAAACCCACATTTTTATTTGCGAAAGCTGAAGAAAAATAATTTTTATTTTTTAGTAAATTTTTAATTCATTTATGTACATAAAAAGTGTTTCTTTAACTTTTCTTTATATATATATTAAAAAAATGTTCTCAAATCCTGCCTTTCATCCACTTTAATACCTCTCACCATATTGCCATCAACTATTCCAATGTCTGGATAATTCAAGAACCAGAATAAAATAGTGACCCCCCCTATACAAACATTAATTTTTTGAAATTAAAAAAGGCAGTAGTAGCCTTTCCTTTTTTTTAGAAGATTAATATCATTTCAATTAAGTGAAACCATAGAAAAAATAAACTAAAAATGATAATATAAATAGGTTAGAAAAAACGCAATTAAGCACACTTTGGAATAAACACCACCTGCATGTGTAACAATTTTAAATAACATTAATGAACTTATGCCCATTTGTAGAGAGATTTAACCCACTACCAGATTGACATTTTTTATTGTTATTTTTTGGTGGCAGTTTTTGTCAATGTTCAAATTTCGATTTCAATATAAAATCTATTTTATACTAAAATCCAATCCATTAAACTTGATTTTGAATAAATTTAATTATAAAAACAATCCACACATCATATTTAAATATTGCAAATATTTAAAAATTAAGTTCATAATGAGAACAAAGAATGTAAAATGTTATTTAATAGTTGGCAGGGAAACGGTTTTCAGAAAATAAACAAAAAATTTTGTTATAAAAATTTATTTTTAAAACGTGAACTAATAAATATTAATCTCTGATAAATCTATCGAATTCTGCTTTAAAATATTAAAATTGCTTTATAATTTATAGAATATGTCAAAACATTCAGTACAAATAACACCAGATAATGATGTTATGCGATCAAAGTAATGAAGCATGGTTATCCTTATGGTCAATGTTATTAACTTCTATTTTTTAAAAATAAAACATACTAATAAATCAAAGTATATATAAATGCTTTTGGTTTTAAATAATTATTATGTAATTATTGTGTAAAAATAATCGGAAATCTTTAATAAACTAGCAAAAAAAATCACACTTTTTTCCAAAAATTATTTTGAAGTAATCTTGCAAATGCTATGTAAAAGCAGATTACAAAAAAACAAGACATGAACAATAGACAACTAACCTGAAAATACAAAATCTGGTCATTAGAACCCAAATATTATCATTTTCTGCTCAAATTAAATCTTGAAGCACTACCAACATTACATTTTTATAGATACAAAAGGCATTACATAAATATAAGATATATGCTGGTTATGTAATAGAGAGGCTGAGACACAAGAACATTTTCTTTTTACCTGCCCTGCATTTGATAATATTTGCTCATCTATATCATCATTGTACAAACAAAGAAATTGTGACATTAAAACACTTTTACA
Source organism: Epiperipatus broadwayi (assembly GCA_028023455.1). Lineage (NCBI taxonomy): Eukaryota > Metazoa > Onychophora > Udeonychophora > Euonychophora > Peripatidae > Epiperipatus > Epiperipatus broadwayi. The sequence goes on along the minus strand of JAQFVV010000993.1, from coordinate 125,700 downwards.
ATCATTTGTTAAAGTTAGCTACCCACATATTTGAGCAAGTACTATTACATTATTCTCACTATGGTGTACAAGATGCTCCTTCATGTATAACAATAATCCAAGAAGACATCCAAATATATTCTGGAGCAAAATGGAACTACTCCATTTAAGGGATGAAAAAATTGTATCCCAAGAGATATACACCACCACTTGGTCCATATTGCAACAGTGCTCAAAATTATAGCATGAAAAAAGACTAATAAAGGAGAGAACTAAGAGCCTTGTCAGTATATAAAACTGAGTGGATGTGTATATAGAAAAATGTAAACTCAAATTTGTAAACCATATGCATATCCTTTGTTTTTGTTGCTCCCCCCCATATTATAATTTTCAATTTGTTTATATTAACTTCAATTTATCTGCATGTGGTAAAATAGTTATAAATGTAACCTTTTTCTTGTTATATGCAATAAAGTCCTTTTGAAAGTAAATTCATTTTGATCTTTACCAAACTGTTTGGAAAATAAACTGATTTCATCAATTTTATTTTGGATTAATAAATCAATTTTCACTTGATCATGGTTTTAACGTTAATAAAAAGTATGGGAATATTCACTAAAGATAGCCATAGAAGAGCATTCCAAACTGGCAGAACTACGGCACTATTTCTGAAATTAGCAAATCACAATAACTGTCAGAACTGTTAAAAAAGTTAATGATATTTGGTGCAAAAACATTGGCATTTGTAAACTAAAAAAGTTAAAAGTAAATACATATAGAAGGGTATTGAAATGAATGTAGATGTTTACAAATAAATAATGTGTGATTTAGCAGAGTAGTGGTGCATCAGATTCAAAAATTAAAAAAAATCTGGATCAATTCAAAACTGAGTAATGGAAAGAAAAAAGTTCCATTTGGTCAATTAAATAAAACTGTTGTGATCAATCTTCCCATTTTGGTGCTCAATCATCACAATCTTTTTAAGTCAACAGTCACTTGTAAATTATTATGGTTATTCTAACTCCAATAATAATAACAACTCTAATAACAATAACAACAATCATCACCATAATAATGATGATGATAATGCCCATAACCACAGTAGGCACTACTAACAATATTTGTGGCATTTCTCTGCTTTATAATGCAATTAGCTACATAAAAAGCTATGTTCCAGATACTCATTACAATAGTTTAATACCACAGAAGGCTATCTAACTAGACAAGTCAAGCTCAAGGCAAATAAACTTTGATTCAAAGGATGCAATTCACAATAAAATGGTATTTTTCATTTTCCCAGAATGCAATTCATGCTGACTAGTGTTTTCCTTTTTCCCAAGATACAATTCATGCTGACTAGAATTTTTCATTTTTTTCACATGGAATTTATGTAACAATAAGACTTAGCTATAAAAACTACAATACTCTCACCAAATGAGCCCAATTTCTATTGGAATCATATATCAATCTATCATAAACTTTAATCCCTCTTCCATATGTTTTCAATCATACTATCATGTATTTCCACATAATTTTTTTCAATATCTCATTTAAAAGTTCTATGTAAACCTAATTTGATATATGTATCTTGTTATGTAATAATTATTTGTCTATTAATTAATGTAAATCATGTTTTTTCTAATCCAATCATGATTGTAAACTTTTATTAAATATGTAATATCATGAATAAATTTGCACCTAAGACATATTTTCAAATGTAACTTATGTAATTGTTTTTGTGTCTCATTAAAGTTTACTCTTTGAATAATAATAATAATAATAATAATAATAATAATAATAATAATAATAACAACAACAACAACAACAATAATAATAATAATAATAAATCAGCATTTATTTTTATAGCGTCTGTATACAATTGTAATTACATTCATATCGGCCTTTCAAGCCAAATTGTGCAAACGCTTAATGAATACATAAGCCTTTAAGCCAAATTGTAAATTTAATAATTTGGTAAAGTATATGAATGTAATAATAATAATAATAATAATAATAATAATAATAATAATAATAATAATAATAATAATAATAATAATAATAATAATAATAATAATAATAATAATAATAATAATAATAATAATAATAATAATTTTGCTATGATGATACAAACTAATTTATGGGCCACAAACACATCTCTATATAAAATATGCTGATCCATTATTCTGTTTATATAATATTCTGAAATACTGTCTTGTACCTTCTTCTGCAGCAAACGTTTGTTTCTGAATTGTATCTCATTGTAGCTTTCCAAGATATTCTATCCTCTGCCATATTTTTTTCACTAAAACATCACATGATCACCATTTTTGATTCATAAATCTTCTAGCCTCTATTGATTACTAAAGTTACACTGGATGACACTACTGCATTCGAGAGTTGTTAGTATTTTAACAGCTTGTGTAAAGGTAAGCAATGAAGATCACGGCATGTTTAAATGATTTAATACCAATACTTACCAAAGAATGATTGTGACTATAGTTAATAAAAAACCCAAAGATACCAAATTTCATAGATACTGAACTGAGTTCAGATCTATAGGTCTATACAAGCAAATGAGCTTGGATTAAAAACATTATTGTGTTTTCATTGTGGTCTCATGGCTTTATATTTAACTAAAAAGATAAAAGGTGGCTGCTGGAGAATTGCATTAGATCCATCCAGAGATGTAGATGCAATCTCAAATTCAAAGCTACTCACTGATGAAAGCCACAAGCTAGAATCTAATCTGAGATATTGATGAGTAGGCACTAGATAAGGATTTTGGTGATAAATCTTCTAGTATCCATTAATCCCTGTGGATTGCAGTGGATGGCACTACTCTATATGAGATGATACTGTAATATCTCCCAGTGGAAACATTACCATTGCTCTTATTTAGAATGTCTTCCAGATCTTTATAATATGAATAGTTCTGGTTTCCCCAGAAAACCATGCTTAAGTTTTCACTACAACATTTTTCGAAGAAATCACACGTTACTCATTTATTTCACATGTCCAGTCCAACAAAGATGTGACTTAACAATAGCAGATTATGTAGCATCACACTGAGCAAGTTGTAGAACATATAGATTGATTCTATGATGTTGCTATTGTAGTATAATTTTTTTTTATGATTTATGTTACATTAACACTGCGTCAAAATCGTATATTTAATAACGTAAAATAATAGGTTCTATATTATTTTAACTAATTTACTTGCAAAACATGTTGGCATTAGCATGGGATTTGGGCTTTCTATCATCAGATTTTCAATGATATAGATGGCTGAAAAGTTGGAGGTTTGAATAGATTGAAGCCTGTCCATTAAAGTGTGAGGATTTGCTATCTTAATATAAACTGAGCATTGATTATATATATATATGTGTGTGTGTGTGTGTGTGTGGGAGATGATAATCTGGACCAAATGATGAATGCTGCTTTAGCATGAAATACGTGCATTGGTGATTATGTATCTTTTCTATATGTGTATGATCATGTGTATGAGATAGTGTGGATAGTTGGTGGGTGCTTGAAAGTCTGAGTTCAAATTCCTATATTTGCAAAACATCCTATCTTTTAACTTATTCAAATCAGCACACTTGAGTCTGGGCTGCGCTTCGACGTATAAGTCCTCCCTTCTTGTTTAAAAGGTTACACAAATATTTTAATTGGCTTATACAAAACAAACTTTCTTCCATCACAGGCTGATAAAGAACTCGAGCTTTTTGAACATCGTTAAACAGTAATCATATGATTATTTTTATACAATTACCTCAAAAACAGTGACATATTTACATTTGACAATGAAATATTTTTAAAATTGCAAGAAAAATATATCAGGAAAATAATGTGTTGGTATGTGAAGACAGTAAAAACAAGGGGTGTGTGTGTCTAGGTAAGAGCATACAAAATGTAATATAAAACGTATCTCAGGAAGATTGTCTAAACAGAAGTTGTAATGAAGAAAGTGAGAAACACGATGCGGTCACAGTGATAGAAATCTCACCATATATATATAATGAAGTTTGTTGAATATTACAGTTCATTAAATCAGACAAATGCATTGTAGTATAAATAAATAGTAATTAAAATAAAATCAATAGCTCTATTGAGGTCTTCTTTCTTTTCTTCATTTAAAAAAGGCTAATAAAAGAATCGATTTACAACTTTAAAAGAGAATTCCTTATTTCCACGGCAACAATCTACTTGTTTTTGTAGGAATCAAATATTCTCTCGTAAACGGGCAGCAACTAAAAGATATAGGCAGTTAAAAAATTTTCTTTTGTTCCATAGACTATCAGCTTTTTGATATTCCATTACAATCGAACCTTTTATAAAAAGGTCGAACAACAATAGCTCATCAGATCGCTTTATTATGAATAGTCGAATAATAGCTAACTTCGACAGAAAAAACAGCTTTTTAGAGTATAATAATGTTAATAAAAGTTTTGAAATTTAACGGCAGCAGTATAAAATCATTTTTAGAATAAATTCGTGTTATATCAACAAATAATGTATTTAATGTTAACCCAACGGCTTTATCACTAGGGGTAATCGAACGGTGGACGTGACGGACTAGACCACGATCCCCGGAACTTGCGCATTAAAACCTGCCTCAACACCTTGGCAAAAATTGTACAAGACAATATAATGCACTAAAGTACAATTTATCAAATTATAACTAGTTAGTTCTGACCAATCACACATCTCTCAGTGGTTATCCGAATAAAATCTACTTTGTAATTATCTTCAAATGTAAAGATATCAGTTGAATATAGTATTTGTTACTCCTACTAACCAAGGATTTAAAAAACACATACATATTCAAATTTTTAACATAATCCAAACAAATGTTAACATATATATAATAACGACTCACCAACTTCCCACCTTAAACAATATAAGAAATGCGATGCATTATGGCTTATCCTTTCTCAAAGTCAAAAATCTCTCAGTCACAATGCCCAGAGAAACCTGTCACCCACCTTACCTTTCCATTCCCCACCCTTAGTTTTTTTATATATTCTTCTATCTTGCACCATTTCATTTCCACAACATTATCTTTGTCTACTCTGTGGCCTTTATATCTAAATCCCTTTTATCTTTTCCTAAACCTAGCATAAACAATTTCATTATTTCCACCCTTTCTACTTGTAAGTATTTACATTCAATTAAGAGATGCTTAATACTTTCTATGCCTTCCTTACTAACTTGCAATCTAAATCATCCATATTTCTACATTTATGTATATTTTTCTCTTCCTGCTAGCGATCCAGTTTGAATATTAAGCAGTAAACTAGCTTTCCTTGCTATTATCATAAATTATCTTGCACCCAATATTCTGTTTACTTCTATATACATTTAAACTCGGTTTATTCTCCATACTAGTTCCACCTCTCCAACTTCTTATTTTTTATTAACGCATCTATTCATCTATCCCATTCCTTGCCACTATAATTAGTATTATCTATGCATGTAAAAACCTTATTCTTAGTACTAAATCTTTATTCTCAGATCAGTTTCTAGTTTTTGCCTTTATTATTGAGGCTGATTTGAATTCCAAGAGTATTTGACATATAAAATGAAGTTAAAGCTAATTATTTGACACATGCCTGCAGTTCTTCCAATATTGAATCTCAATCCACACAAATAAATCACTATGAGAAGCTTAATTTAAATAATAAGGGCAGAAATTTTATTATGTAGCTGATAATTATTGGATTACTTGTGACTACACTAGATGTTGTTGAAATGAAGAGATAGATGCTCTTGTCTTTAAATACAAGAATATTGGGCAGTGATGAGAAAAACTTTAAGAAGCTGTTTACATGACGATGGCATGTACTTCCAGTAAATCCATCTAATATGATAATCCATAATGTTTGGCAACCAATCATTCTCCTTGCTGGTAAAACTAAAAATGGAGAAGTCAGAAGACTTTCTTAGATGATTATATAACATTTCTAACTATTGCCTTTGGCAGAATAAGTTAATTGGTTTCTGGTTCATCTTAAATTCAATATAAAGCTCACTTGATCAATCCTCATGTTAGACCGTTACAGGTAGGACCTTCAATACCAAATAAAGAATGCAGAAAAATATCATTCCAAATATTGTGCTCTATGTTAAGGCTGTGTTATTACTAATTATTTAATGTATTTGAAAAATATAAATAAAGCATGGATTTCTTTTTAAAAAAACATTTATTAGATTATGGACATATTGAAATGCAGTAATGTCATATAACTTAAAGGAAAACAAATTAACACACCATTGATAATGAGATTCACAAACGATTTGTAAATGATTAAATTTTTGTTAATAATATTATACAACAATTCACTTATTAGTAAATGGCAGTATATATATATATATTGATATGAAGATTTTCATGGGTTGCATATATAAAAAACATATTTTGCGGGGTCATCCATGTTAAAAAATTTAAATATTGATATACCGACATTTCAACTTGATCACACAAGTCATCCACTGGGTGATAAAAGATAGAAAGATGGTTGTAGTGGTGCTACAATCATATGATGTGAAAAAAACCTTAAAGTTCCACCAATAGCAAAAATGTTAAATTAAAAATGTTTTTTTAAAAAATCTTTCCAAATAGGAGAAAATTTGCATATATCATTTTGCTTATTGATACAATCTGGCCTGTTAAGTATCTGAATGGCTTCTCTAATTTTGCACTCATAGAGATTATCACATCTGGATATGATCCTGGTATTAGAAAAATCAATTTTAAGACCTGAATCTATAGTATGGAGTGAGAATGCTGATGATGATGAGTGTTGTTTAACTGCATTAGCATGCTCATCTCTCCTAACACTGATGAGATGATTACTCGTACCTACGTAAGAAGCTTTACAATATTCACATGAGATTTGATAAACACCATGAGATTGAAGAGGTGTTGAATCCTTAGGCTTGGTTATTATATTGCTGATCTTTTGATGAGTAGAAAATGCTGTATCTTTATTATATCATTTTAATATACATCCAATACTGTGTGTAGTTCCTTTTACATATGGAACACAAATCCTAATAGCTGATTTATCATCTTTTGTTTCCTATTTTGTTTATTTTGGGCTTGAAATAAAAAAAACCTTATTTTAAGCCCAAAGTGAACAAAATAGGGGAGGGGGGAGATAATAAATCAGCTATTAAGATTTGTGTTCCATATGTAAAAGGAACTACAGACAGTATTGGACATATACTAAATCACTATAATATAAATACAGCATTTTCTACTCATCAAAAGATCAGCAATATAATAACCAAGCCTAAGGATTCAATCCCTCTTGAATCTCATTGTGTTTATCAAATCTCATGTGAAAATTGTAAAGCTTCTTACATAGGTATGAGTAATCGTCACATCAGTTTTAGGAGAGATGAGCTGCTAATGCATTTAAACAACACTTATCATCATCAGCACTCTCACTCCATACTATAGATTCAGGTCATAAAATTGATTTTTCTAGTACCAGGATCATATTCAGATGTGATAATCACTACCAGTGCAAAATTAGAGCAGCCATTGAGATACTTAAAAGGCCAGATTATATCATAAGTGAGATGATACATGCAAACTTCCTCCTATTTGGAAATATTTTTTTTAAAAAAAACTTTCTTAATTTAACATTTTTGCTATTGGTGGAACTTTAACATTTTTTTCAAATCAGTGATTGTAGCATCCCTACAACTGTCTTCTACCCTTTATCATCCAGTGGGTGACTTGTGTGATCAAGTCAAAATGTCAGTATATCAATATTTAAGTTTTTTAACATGGATGAACCCACAAAATATGTCTTTTATATATATATATATTAAGTGTAATAATGTTCAAAGCTAAATGGGTTTGTAACTAACCATTAAAAGTCACCTTTATTGTTAAACAGGGGTTGCCTTGACAACAGTTTGAAATTGTTGATTGTTATTGATATTGGGATTGTCTAAGTATTGACTGAATTTTAATGATATATATATATATATATATATAATAATTTAAACTATATTAAAGAACATAATAGAAGGAAGATATATGAAACCAATTACATTAATTAAAATAAAAATACTTGTATGAATATATGTCAAATATCAATTAATTTAACTAATACTTGGGTAATGACAAATGAATATAAAATTATATAATGTACATTTATACAGTTATTTGTTGTTTCTTTGAACATATTATACTATTGTTATAATAGGTTCTAGTTAATTTTAAGTAAAATAGATAGATTTTGCTCTGTATGCAATGTAAATAATTGTAATATATTTCCAACACATTGAAAAGAGCAAAAATTAATATTTGCCGAAAAGAGCTTTTAAGTGTATTATTATTGTTATTACATATATTATTGCTATATCATATTGTATGATTTGTTTAAATATATATAAAAGCAGCATAATGGATGAAACTTAATATTTTTGATGGTCATTTACTAATAATAAATAAATATTAAGGCAGATAGATGTATGATGTTATTCTAGAAAAGATTGCATATGAAAGGTTGAGATGTCCCAGCTTATTTAATGGTAGTGTATAAATATTTGTAAATATAAAATATTTAAGTAAGTAAATCTTCAAAACTAAAAGATAAGATTAATAATAATAAGAATAGTCAATATAAAATAATAGAACATTTAGTTTTATATATAAATGATAACATGTTCAATAATAAGAAGAATGGAAACACAATTAAACATGGATACATCAGCACACTCAAGAGTCAATACAGCTAAAGGGAGCACAATTGATAGAACTAGATGTCATTCAGACAGGACAAAAGTTTTTAAAAGAAAAAACTGGACACATTTAATTGTGAAATGTTGTATGCTGCAAATGTTGGAGAATGCATCAAAAATTGGAAGAAAAGTAGCAAAAAAGAGCAAAAAAGAGATATAAAACATTCAATGTTTTAAAAAAATGAAGAAATACATCAAGAAATAAAATAAAATTAAGGTGGTATAAGAGACTATAAGCAGCATGAAGTTGGAAATTGCAGTTCAAATACAAGACCAAATACAATAGAAAATGGACTGTATGGGGAAAAAATAACATAATGATTTAGAAGAAATAGTACAAAAATCTATTGAATCTAGTGAAAATAAATTAAAGGAAAATGTCCAAAGTAGAATAGAAACAATGGAAAGGTGAGAAGTGAGAGAAGTGAAGAGAGATGATAATCATATATAAAATTCACTACTGAAACAGTTTCAAGAGAAGATGCAGATAAGTGAGAAAAAAGCAGTTGACATCATAAATGACATAAAAATAGATTATGAAAAGATAAAAAAAGATACATGAAGTTGGGTTGCAGAATAGTCAAAAGAGTCTAATGAAGAGAGCAAAAAGGATATCATGAAATATATGAAAGCAAAAAAGTTATGAGAATGCAACAATTACAGGACAACACAGAAATAATGAGATCTTCAATTGTATTAATTAATTTCTCAAAATACAGGCATTCAGAGGTGAAGCATGAGAAACTCCCATGGAACAATATGACAGTCTGGAGAACAATTAAACCAACTAACAGAAAACAAGCTGTTAAGGAATGGTGGAACTCAGTAATAAATAAACCAAACTTCTATTCTGGATACAGAAAACAAATTGTGAATAATTTTTGGTCAGAAGAGTGCCAAGAAGCTATCAGATATCAAATTATGCTGGGAATGTTTCATTATAAAAGGTAGTGAATGTTATATTCAATTCTTTTGAAGGCATGTGTCAAAATTAAGGACATTGTTTGAATGGGGCATGACTGAAAACCAAATTATCAGGATTGTTTGACACAAGTTACCAGTTCTTTTCAAACAGATGTTCAGCATAGATTGAAAAACCATAGAAAAAGTAGCTGAGCTTTTAAATGCCATAGATATGAAGCTCCAGAATCACAAAGATATAGGTAATGAAGAGGACATGTTACGCACACCAAAAAAAGCAATCAAACATAAGAATCATGACAGCCATTGTTTGTATTAGAGGAAAAGATGACCAAAGATTTTGACCTTATAGAGCAAAGGAGAAGTACTAGTAACAGCGATAGAACATACATAACATGTTATTCTCAAAATTTTCCAAGGTCAAAACAACCGGGCACTCCAGAAAAATCCCTAGAAAATTTAGTATTAGAATAGACATAGGACTAGACCCATGAAACAAAAAGAAAGATATCCAAAACAGAGTGAAGAAATTAACAATAACCCAGAAAATGACCAAACATATCTTAAATCTGCTGAAATAAAGATTCTATTTACTATTGCAAAAGTATCTGAATAGATTTAAAACATTATTATAGAAGAATAAAGAATGGCTTACCCTCTGTCAACATGGGATCTGTTTAAAAGAATGATTTAAAAAGAAAATTACTTGTAATGTGATAAAAGTGTAAACTATATGACAATCCAGAAAGTGACAAATAAAATTTAAAAAAAAAAGAGAAATTACTAGCTTGTAAAAAAGAAAGAGTAACTTTTATTGATAATATTAAGTAAAAAAAAAAATATTGAAACATCAATAACTATGAAACCTATGACCAAAATAATTAGATTGATTTTTGCAGAGAATGGAAAAAATAAAATTCTATTGAAGTTTGTTTAGATAGTGCATCTCATTATCATGTTATTACCTGGGTTTGAATCCAGCCTATATTAAATTCTTTTCAAGAAGACTGTGAGTTTTTCCCCAGTTAACTGGCTCATAATTAATTCAGCTAACTATTCAACATTGATAAGTAAAATGGTATCTTACCTTAGCTAATGAATAAATCAAGAATAGACACTGTTCAAACTCTCCTGGCAATTATGTCTAATGACTACTACCTTTTCTTTCCTGTTTGAGGTACTTTTGATCTGCAGATGACTATTTTTTAAAAGATTGTTTTATCTGTTCATCTTTTATATACTTGAATGACTTGATTACTTGAGAGAAAAAAAATTGGGTGTTATATGAACCTGAAATCTTTTTCAAGATTTAAACAATCCAAAGTTCAAACTCAGTTTCTGATGTATAGATGTTAATATTACTACAAAAATGAAGCTCTCTATAATAATGGAGGAATGAAGATTAAATAATTGACATGTATATTGCTAATTATTTTTATTATAACAACAAAAACAAAACAAAAGGTCAAAGGTCAATATGTTTTAATCGAAAAGAATAATGATTTATTTTTTAATTTTAAGCTTAAAAATAATATGTTTATAAAAGCAATAATAAAATATTTTCTTCTGATATATTAGATAAATTATTATTATTATTTCTTTAGATTATTAAATAATTTTAAAGTGAGAAAGAAGACTATATATTTTTAACTTACAATAACATATATCTGTCTTATTATTAACATAAATAAGCAATATAACACATTTTTAATACACTTTACATAATGCAAATGCAATATTTAATTATTTCACACTTTCAAAATAAATGACAGTTTCGACTGTTCAACAAACTTCTTCAGAACTTTTTTCACGCTTTAAATATAAAAGTTTCAAAACAATGTAACACACACTTGTTCAGTTTAAATCCATTTGTGTTTGTGATCCCCTATTCAAAGTAAATATTGATGTGATGATATTGATAACTACCTTCATTCAGCTATTTTGAAACTTATTTCAAGGAATGTTCATAGATTTAGGGTACATTTAGAAAGATTAACACATTTAACCTTTTTACCAGCTTAACTACCATTTTAATAAACAAGTTTAAATTTTGTAATCATTTTACTATTTTGATAGGGGGAAGTTTACCAAGCATGATGATCTAGTAAAATGGTAGTAGATAGACTATGTTTAGACCAGGTATGGTAATTCCTTCTAATTCCCAAATAGGGTATTAAACATTCACTCATTATTTAGTTTGTATATTTGTGTAAACACCTTAGTTATTAACAAAATACAAAGAGCTTGTTTTGAAAATCCAAATAAGAGAGAGAACCACTAGTGACATGATTAAACTCTTCAATTCTGCTACAGTAGCCTTTGCAAACGTTGGAAGCTTATGTGATTTTTTTTATTTCTGTATTATCTTTTATCTAAATTAGCTGGATATTCATGTATCTTAAAATGAATCTTTAGATGAACTGACTATCTAAATAAAAGTATCTCAATTCTGTCAAAAAATACTTCTAAGTCTATTCAGATTAAATATATGCCCAATTTGTAGTTGCATAACCTCTCCAACAATTACTTCTAGATGAACTATGAAGATTTGCCAATTACATTTAATCTTTCATCACAGATAACAGTTTATAACATATAATAACCACATTCCACTCTTTTTACAATTTAAAGCAAAATATATTTATTAATATTACAGTTTCGACTGTTCCTAGCAGTCTTCATCAGATCTACAAAAATTGAAACATTATATCAATACAACCATATTTCATACATATATCTATTAAATTGTTCCAATTTATCACTTAGCTTAATTCTTTCAGTGTCAACTTGACCCCCAAATTTTTAATAAACTCTAGTGATGAAAATTATTACTATGACACCATGTTTGATTTTTTTATATGTAATTAAATCTTTTTATGCATATTATAAAATTTATTTATAGGCTATATTATAAATATTTAAGCCACATAATATTTGAAATATGAAAAATTAATATTTTAAAATTGTGAAAATAAGTATTTAACTGATAGTCTTACCAATAACAAAGGCAAACATCGTTATTGGCTTCACAACATCTATTCAAAAAAGTTTAAAGAACAAAATATTAGAATTTTGTGTTATTGAAATGATTTATTTAAAATTAGTTATAAGTCATAATCATCAACCATTATCAGTCCACTGCAGTATGAAGATCTTTCCAGTTCAATCTATCTTTTTTGGTCTTTAGCCTCTCTTCTCTACATCACCACTGCACACTTTCTTATTTCTTCCATCCATCTCACATGTGGTCTGTTTCTGGATCTTTTACAATCTCTTGGAATCCAGTTTAAGATTTTAATTGTCCATCTATTATCATCTCTTCTAGCAATATGTCCAGCCCAACTCCACTTCAGACTTTTAATTTTTTCAATGAGGTCAGTAATACCTGTTTGTTCTCTTACCCATATATTGAATTTTCAACATGCACCTCTCCATACTCCTGAAGTCTCTATATTGCTCTTCTATTAAGTGTCCAAGTTTCAGATCCATAAGTAAGAAATGGTAAAACCCATTTATGAAAAAACCTTCCTTTTCAAACACATAGGTATATTTCCTTTTAGTATCAAGTTATTTCTACTACAAGCACTCCAACTAAGTTTAATTCTACAATTAATTTTATCCATTATGTTTCCATCTATATTAATAATCTGGCCAAGGTATTTGTAACTGTTAACTTCTTCTAACTCATCATAATCAATTTTTATTTTCATATTTTGAGAAAAGCCATTAAATATTACTTTAGTCTTTTTAACATTTTTCTTTAGTCCAACTTTCCTACTTTCATCTGATAACTCTTGCAATGTTTCCTGCAACTCTAAAGCATCATTTGCAAAATCTAAATAACTTAAATAAACTCCATTTACTTTCACTCCTTTAGCTTCCCATTTTAATCCACAAAATACTTCTTTCAGCACTGCTGTAAAAAGTTTTGGAGATATTGAGTCACCCTATCTTACACCCTTCTAAATGTTGACTTTCCCAGTATCATTATGTAATCTAATTGTTGCTGTTGCATTTTTATAAATATTTTTTAAAATATGACAATATCCTGGATATATACCTTGATAATCCAATGCTAATCACTAAAGAAATGTTTATCAGATCAAATGTCTTTTCATAATCTACAAATCTAAAGCATAATGGCAATTCATATTCATTTGTCCTTTCTAAAAAAACTTCTCTCAATACCTCGATATGATATACTGTACTAAAATTACTTTTAAATCCAGCTTGTTTTCTTGGTTGGTGGCAATCCAATGTTCTCTGTAGATGAGTTGTAATTATCTTGGTAAAATTTTTATATAAAACTAATAAAAGGTTGATAGGTCTGTAATTTATAATATCTTCTTTATCACCTTTTTTAAATATTAATATTAATATTGCATTCTTCCAATCATCTGGTACATCTTTATCATTTAGACATTTGGTATATAACTTTGATAAAAAAAATTCTATTTCTTCACCTGCTTCTTTTAATATATCAATTATAATTCCATCATTACCTGGAGCCTTTCCTTTCTTCATCCATTTAATTGCATGTCTCACTTTTTTATTTAAAATTATAGGCAATTCAGAAGATGTAATATATATAGGAGGTACTTGTTCTTTATTACAATATAATTCTTGATAAAAATCTTCTATCCATTTCATGATGTCATCTCTCTTTTTAGTAATAATTTCATCTTTTTTCTTATTGCAGATATAAATTTCATATCAATACCAAAATGTTATTTTACACTCTTGAGACTTTTCTTCTCTTCTATAGCTTTCTTTGCTAATTCACAGTTATACGTACTTACATAATTTTCAACTCTTTTTGCACCATTTTACAAAATTTGAGATATTCAATTCTTTTTAATGCATTATTTTTGTATATCTTCATATTCATTCTTTTCTTCATAAATTCTCTAGTGTCAGTAGAAATTTTATTGGTCAATTGCTGCTTTTTTCTACCAGCTATCTTCGTTGCAGATTTTAAAAGTGTATCAGTTATTTTCATATTAATTTCATTCAAATCTGAATCATGTTCAAAATCTACTAATACTTGAAACCGATTTGTAAGTTCTAATTTAAATTCATTAGAATATGTCTGAAGATTAGGAATGTCAACTGTAAATATTGTTTTTCTTAATAATTTTTGTCTCTCTAGCTTTGCATTAACACATATCTTACATCTTACTAATCGATGATCACTTCCTGTGCTAAATTTATTAAGAACATTACAATCTTGAAATATATATTTTCTATTAGTCAAAATATAATCCAATTCTGCTGTACTTTCATTTGGATGCTTCCATGTCCATTTCCTTCTAACATTTTTCTCAAAAAAAGAATTTATAATATAAAGTTTTCCTTTTTCTGCAAACTCCACAAATCTATGTCCTCTCTCATATGTCCTCTCTCATTTCTATTACCATAACCAAAATTACCTACAGCACTTTTATCTTTCATTTACCAATTCTAGTATTAAAGTCTTCTATAACAATTTTTAAAATGTTGTTTACTCTGATCAAATGCCTTTTGTACATCCATATAAAAATCTTCTATTACTTCATCACTATGAGAACTTGTTGGGGCATAAACCTTAATTATCTGCATTTGATATCTGCTATTAAGTTGTATAACTAATCTTGCCACTCTGTCCAATACACCATCAATTTCCACAATGTTGTTCTTCCACTTTTTATTTATAATGAATCCTACTTCACTTGTATTTCCAATATTTTTGCCTTTATAATAGAGTACATGTCCACTTTTTAAATCAATTGTCTCTTTATTAAAGAAACAAAAAAATTGTAGATGTTAATAAATTATTATTTGTTATTAAAATATTTCACTTACATTTTCTGCAAAAATGATTTTCTTTTTAGCTTCTAATGTCTTTTCTATGATAATTTTTGGTTTTTGTAATGTACTTTGTATACTTGCTAAGAGTTGCCTTTTTACAAATAAAATGCTTTCAAAGACAAACCCTTCCATAGTGTTGTACTTTTAGTTTAATAATAAGTCTTTTATAAAAATATTGCATCATAATCATTAATAATTACTGAAAATCATGTTTTGTGGGGCATTTAGCCACCAGGGAAATTAATCTAAAGCATCAGCCAATCACAAATTGCCACCTCCTTCATAGCTTTGTCAAAACAATAGAATGTGTTGTCTATCACAGACAAAGGCCCATAAAGGTCTGTATACTGCTGACATCTCTTAGAATTTTTTTAAAATTAATGTATTAAAATTGGAAGCTTCTTAGAAAGAAACACTGCTGCTTGTCACATACCACAATTTAACATATATAATGCTTTAAAACAACATAGAAATGTAGTGATCACAGTGTAATCTCACCACCTAAAATGTCAAATATGATAGCACTATTACTGCTTACTTTTGTGAAATAGTTAAATAATTGAAAAGTGTCTGAAGAAGGCTGTTGTGCAGTCAAAACTGACAACTATTTTTGGAAGTTTGAATGTAATAAGATTGATTTTGCACCTAGTGCATAGTAGGATGTATTGACACTATTTGTTCATAATTGATTGGCAATCATTTTTCTAAAATATTGGGTAATTTTAGTGGCACAGATTACATGCAAAATAAATATCAAGATTGTTGCAAAAGTTTACTTGGATGAGATTGTTGTAACGGGAAACCATTGTGAGGTTTTATTACATTATCAAATTTTATAACTCTTATTTTATATAATTAGAATCTAACTAACGAAGAAATGACAAAAAATATTCTAAGATGTCAGTTGCAATTAATATAAATCATACTGTTTATTTTCTTTAATTAAATCAATCTTATCTTTATTTAAAAGTCATTTTATGAGAGTTTTTGTGAAACTGAAAAAAACTGAAAACGATAATATTAGCAACTTATTTACGGTTGAGAATTTTATTTATGTATACCGTTTTTACACTTTTGTTAAAAATAAAAATGATTAATTATTTTTTAGGAATATCGCAAAGTTTTTCTTTTAAAAAAATTAAAAAGATTTTAATAAGACTTTTCTGCCTGTAGCTGTAATTGAAATATTTTTTTCTTTCTTTTGCTCTTTTACTTATAAATTATAAAAGTGAATTAATAATAAATTTAATTTTATATATATTTATTTTATTGTAAATAATTAATATATGCTAAATGTATACAGAGACAAAACTCTTCATATAGTAGTGCCACTCAGTGCAAGCAAGAGTAATCAATGGATGCAAGAAGGTTTGCGCATAAAATTCCTATCTAGAGCCTATTCATCCATAATCTCCAGATTAGTTTCTAGCTTGTGACTTTCATCAGTGAGGAGTGTTGAATTAAGAACACTGCAACTAGATCTTAGGATCTAATGCAACCCTCCAGCAGCCACCTTTTACCATATTAGCTGAGTCCAAATAAAATAGGTTTTCATTTCAAGCTCATATTTTTGATACCTTTGATTCTTTAATAACCACAATCACCATAATATAATTGAGCAGGATTGTTATTAAACCACTAAATATCACATGATCACCATTCTTTATGCTTATACAACTCTATAGGAAGTTTAGCCTGTGTGTAAACAGCTTGTGCAAGCATAAAGAACATTGATCATGTGATGTTTAGTGGGTTAAGACCAATTCTGACAAATAGGATTTTGGTGACTGCAGTTATTAATGAACCAAAAGCACCAAAAAGTATGGATGCTGAACTGAATTCGGATCTATATGACTATACAAGCTAATTGACTTGAATTGAAAACATTATTGTGTTTTCAATTTGCATTGTTCTCAAATCCAAGGATTCTGACCGATGAAAGCCATAAATTAAAAACTAGTCTGAAAGATATTGGATGAGCATGCACTAAATAGGGATTTTATGTACAAATCTTCTTGATCCATCGATTATGATGGCTTGTACTGAATGGCACTACTATATTGAGAGCTTAGCCTCTGTGCAAACAGCTTGTGTAAGCATAAAGGATGCTGTTCAAGTTATGTTAAATGCAAAAATAATAAGCTTTTACAAATCATAAGGATAAATAACCTTTTTATATATTTCCACTCAGTGAATGATATCATTCTTTAGGCTAGTCATTTTTAGTTGGTTATTGGATCTTTAATATTTTTTCTTCATTATTCATTCTTATTGCTGAATAAAAAAATAAATAATCGATTGGTTTATTACTTGGAAGTTTATGAAAAATCCAAGGAGAAGATTTAAGACATAGGTGGATCATGATCTATAAACCTTGAGTTTCCAAATCTATTAATCTGCATCTGTAACAAGGCATTGCTGATTCAAAATTGGATGGTTATATGACAGGCTATCTAAAAAAAATTCTGAGCTTGCTTTGAAATTCTCACCTGATTAAAAAAAATTTCCATGCTCATCTGGGGCTCAAACATTAACATGGTAGAGATTGAACATGTCAGAAGAATGCACTATAAAATAACTTGGCAGAACTTTTTATATGTCTATATATATATATATATATATATATATATATATATATATATATGTTAAAACGAAGATTTGCAGGGTTAAATATATAAAATACATATTTTGCGGGTTCATCCGTGTTAAAAACTTTTAATATCAATATACTGACGTTTCGACTTGGTCACACAAGCCATCCACAGAGTTATATATATATATATGTCCTTTATACACACAATATATATATATATATATATATATATATATATATTGTGTGTATAAAGGACTGTTTAGCTGTACTTCTAAATCATCGTAAATGATATTACTATTATCCTTCATGATTTATTGCAAAGGTAGAGTGCCATTTCAGGTGACATTTGATATCTATTGATAGGGGTTCAGTTTTGCTATTTTTGCGGCTTAAAATTTGTTTGAATTTCTAAGCAATACACCATTAAATATACAATTTATATTGTTATTAAAGTTCAAAATGATATATATAATACAATGAATCATAACATTAATATATAAATATTAATTTACAATGGAGACAGAGACTGATGGAAAACTTCCTTTTCTTGATGTACTAGCCATGAGGACACCAAATAGTCTATCATTTTTGATTTACAGAAAGAATACACACATGGATAGATATTTACATTTACATTCTCATCATCACCCAACTGATATTTTTTGTAGCCAAAACTCTTTTAAATAGAGCAACTAACCTTTCAGATAAGTCACATCTGAAAAAAAAACCTCATATTAATAGTGTTTTATTAGCAAATAGTTATAATTATAAATTTATTTAAAAAGTCTTAATTCAAGCCCAAAATGCTCAAAATAGGAAACAAAAAAGAAGATAAATTGGCTATTATGATTTGTATTCCAGGCATAAAAGGAACTACAGACATATTAGACATAGATTAAAATGCTATAATATAAATACATTTTCTACTCATCAAAAAATCAGTAATATAATAACCAAGCCTAAGGATTCACTCTCTCTTGAATCTCATGGTGTTTATAAAATAAACAAAAATGATATAATGATCATAAGACATTATATAAACTTTTACAGAAAGAAAATATATCTTCAGTAAATATGAATACTCCATCAATTATTTTTGATCATAATAAAGCATGTAATTATGGTTTTAAATTTAATAATAAAGATGTAAAAATTATTCAAATTGAAAGATGTAATGAAAAACGAAAAATTAAGGAGGCAATGATGATATCTAGGAATAGAGATGGTTTAATGAATAGATAGTCAGCTAATATAAAAACAACAGAATTGTGGGAAATTTGAATGGATTGAAAGACGAGTAATGCAAGTTTTTATTTTTTGTATATGTGTATCAATGGTTGATAAAGATTGTCAGTGAAATAATCAAAAGTACTTCCAGTAAAGAATATATTATTTAATTTTGAATACTGCGTTAAATAAATTTGTTTGAATTATTAATATATATATATATATTAATAATTTAAACAAATTTATAAATATATTGTAGCCCTTGGGTTTGCCCAAGACTTCATTTTTTGAATTAAATATGTAGAGATAATGTTTAATAAAAATTTTCCTCATAATTTATATATATATTTTTCTTCAATAGACAAGCTTTTTAGCCAAGGCTAGGTTTGAACCCATATTCATAGGGATTGCATATGTTTTACTTGGTAGGCAATCTAAACATTTGTCATTAAAAGATTTCTAACCAAAAAATTGTTTTATTTGATATCAATTTATGGAACAATTTGATATTAAGGATATAATTTATTAGATAAGCAATATTTATACATCATTTAATAGTTGGAGTAAAAAAAATGAGAGAGGTGTGCGATTTGTAAAACTACTTTAGAGAGTGAGAATAGATAGTCATAGTTTTATACTGACAAGTTAGAACTAACTAATTCATGAAATTAAGTGGCAAAAAAAAGAATAATAATTAAGGAATATTAAACGATCGGTTTAATTAAGAATTGTATATGTGAAAGAGGTGCATGTGTGTATTTAATCTAGTCATGGATTTTAATCATAAAGCTCACAATTAAATAATAATTATTTCATGTCTCTTGTGAGGAACTACTCTAAAGAAGAAATTAAGTCATTTTAATGGTTTATTCATAGCAGCCAAAATTTCAGTCAAGATTCTGTTTGAAGTTGGGCTGCTATACATTTTTTTATTATTATTAAAGAAAAAGTAAGAAAAAAAGAAAGCTTTATATCATTTATTTTAAAAAGTTTTCTGTCATTTGTTCTTTGGTGTGATTTCCATGAGTGTAGAATTACTAAAGTGATTTAATGATGTCTGTATGGCACAGGAATTTAAGTTTAAAATTAAGTGGTGATTATCTATTAGAATGCAGAAATGAATTTGGCATGTGGTTCTTCAAGAGGTCAGAAAGGTTAAGATAACCAAAAAGAAAAGAAACAATAGGCAGTTAATCAGGAAAACAGAGAATGACCAAACATTTGAAAGGTCAATAAAAGGTCACATTGGGGGGAGAGTGAAGAGAGCTAGACACTATAAGACCTCTGTGCCTGTGTGAAGGGGGGAAGCTCTATCTCAATAGCTTTAGCTAGCTCTATCTCTCTTGCAAGTTCTCTTGTCATAGGTTTTAGAGAGAAGCTTAGCTAAAAAAGTTTTTTAAAAAAATAAACATTTTTTTTTGAAAAGAAAGAAATTGTTTATTATTATTATTTTGTCTGTCTCTTGAAAAATGAACTTTGCCAAATTTAATAATATTGAAAAAGCAATGATTCTCAAGTAAAGTTTAAGTTAGGTATACATCAATTCCCAGAAGTTAATCAACATCATAATTGTCTCTACTAATTTATCAAAAATCAAATAGTAAAATTTAAAATACAGAAAATAAGAAAATCTAAATTTTGATTTCGCATATAAAACATTAAATTTGAATGCTATAAATTCATATAAAGTGTTGAATATGAATATTAAGTGAACTAAAAAAAAGATGGAACAAAAAGTGGACTCATATATTTAAAAATTAAAACAAAAATTCTCTTCAGCTTTAATCCACAGAAACTAAAATGAGGAAATCTCAGCAGTATAAAAACTTTATATATTTTGGCATAGGAATCGAACTCTATCACAAGGACTCTTTCTACATAATGTCATATGTTTACACAAACCGGCCAAAGAAAGGAAAAACAGGAAAAATGGAAACCAGAAATCTAAAGGACATTCCCAGAGAACAATTTAAGTATATTTTTATTATTATTGCTATTCATGCAGAACATTTAATTTAAAAAAAGAAAAAGGACTTTTTTTTTATTATTTATCATATATATCCATTTCAAAATTAATCCATATATGTGCTTATTAAATGCTTTCATTATTATTATTATTATTTTGGGGGTAGATAAAATTAATATCAAGTCATTTTGTATGTGCATGTTAAATGCTTTTATTATTATTATCATTTAGGGGTAAATGAAATTAATGCTAAATCATTCTGTATGTACCTTGTTTTAAATGCATGACATTTTTTTATGATAAGAGTGAGAGATATTGTTGTGGGAAATGTTTAAATCGGATTATGAATTTTTGTCAAGTGCTTAAACCTAATGCTGTGTTTTATTAAGGTTGCATGATTGTTGGGCTAAAATATTATCATTATCCTATAAAAGTGCAGAGAAGTAGTTTTGAAATTTTAATGCACATTTTTTATTATTATTATCATAAAGTTAAATAAAGTTAAAGCTAGATACAAGCTAATTAAAGCTTGGAAATATTATTGGCTCATGTTCCAGTGTACTATTTTGCAAGAGTAATGTAGATATGAAAGTTTTACTTGTACAAATTGATGTTAGACCTGTATATACATGGATGGACAAGTTCCCACCAAGCCAGTGGAGTCATAGTTTAGCTCACTCCCAAAGATATTTATACTATATTTATAAAGTATTTAAACACAGTGGAAGAGTTTTCCCACTTAGTTGTTTTCTACACCGTAAGATGATTTCTTTATTGATGGGCAGAGGTTGATAGGTAAACCCAAGTCTCTTTATATGACTAGTGATAAAAGTCCTAGCATATCTCAACCTTAGTGAAAAAGTTTTCTCTTATTCAGGTCACTGCCTGCCTCATGTTAATGTTGATATTCCTTATGGGTGTATGAAATATAGCTATTACTAAGCATTACTTATAAATGTTGAATACAGGGTCGCAAACTCGATTTGATGTCAGTATGAGTGCTGGTAGTGTGTGTGCGATTGGTGTACTTGAACATTGTTTTGTTGATACATTTTAATTTATCAATAAAAGCCAAGAATAATAATGTCAATAAATATTCAACTTAAAGGTTAAATAAAACCTGTGAATGTAAGCAATGCGTATCTAAAATTATTTAATAAATATATATCCGCAGCCAGCTGAGAACTTCGCTGGAAAGGTAATATTGCTAAAATATTATTATTATTGTCATAAGAACATGAATATAGTGTGTATGCATGTATGATGATGATTGAGCTAGATACCGATTTGTTGACATTTGAAAGTAACCAAAATCAACTTAGTCCCACCATACATAAAATATCTATTGTTGAGCATAGGGCAAGGAATATTAAATTAAAATAATTAAATAAAATTATTAAATTTTATGATTGGAAGCATTACCCTTAGAAACAAATCAATAACTAAAAGCATTAAACGCTGGGGGGGGGGGGAGAAATTTAATGTTCCTATATATCAGGGATAAAAATGAGAACAAAATATAATAGATGTGCAAGTATTGAAGCAGATGATCTGATGCTCAGATCCTGCTTCACAGCCCACGTCCAATCTCCTACCATCTAACCATGTTTAAACCCATCCTTACGCATGTATAAATATTTATTAGTACGTATATATTTTTTTTGCTTTATTATTTTAACATAAATCACGTAGATATTTATATATCTTAACCTAAAACTATTTAAGAAATAAATAATTAATATTATTTTCATGTGTATGCATGCGTAATGAATAAATATATATATTTTCAGGGTAGGAGATTGCTTAGAAATCATAAAAATTATATTATATATAGTATGTATTTAAAGGTCATATATGAAACTTATTATTTTTTTATATTTAATTTAGCAATCAGAAATGATGCAATTCTTTTAAAAAGTTTCTCAAAAACAATTACCCAGAAAGGCCCATTAGTTAAAAGTAAAAGATTACAATTTTGTAATAGTAAAATAAATCCATTAGTGCTACTTGTCATATATCAAGGTAAAGAACTCTAGCCACTCTTGATAATAAATTCAACCTTCTTTGTAATAACTATCATCCTGATGCTCTATTCTGATATTATGTTTAAATGTTTATATTATGTAACTCTCTGTAATATAACTCTATATAACTTATTCTATCATTAAGCCTCTACTTAACATGTTTTCTTTTTATTTCCCTGTGGCAAATAATTCTATTTCATTATGTTTTATGTATTTATGTTTTTAAAATGCCAATAATATTTTCAAAATCGCTAACATATATTTTATTTCTGTTTTACCTATGCATTGTTTACGGGGTAATTAAGAAAGTAGGTTAATTAAAAATAAGTTTTATTCAGCTGGTGCAGGTGTTTGTGATTTTGGAAAAACAAAGTCATTAAGGTATAAAAATTGCTATAGAAAACAGATTAACATCTGTTTTCATAAAAATGCTCTTTTTCTTTTTAAAAAATAATAATGCGCTGTTCTTAACTTTTAATGTACTTTATATATATAAAAATCTATATTTTATCCCAACTATTACCACCACCCCAGTTATTTCTGTATCAACTTATTTACTTTCATAATAGCTTTTATTAACCGAGATGTGTATTTATTAAATGTGTGAGGAGTTATGAATAATTTAAGGTAAAAGGGAGGGAAAATCTTTATGTCTTAAAATTCTATATTTAGTTAAATTTATCGTTCATGCCTGTTTAGTGAGTAGATCATACCATTGCACAGGGTATTCTATAATTTATGGGTAGTAAATATTTAAGATAGTCTTTAAAGCTATACATTTCATAATCCCCAAGTGTCGTGTGCATATAGGCAATTTTGTTCTATATTTATATATTCGTGCTTCTCTTCTTATGAAAGTCAAGCCCCATCATCGTTCTCAATGTCCAAGAGCCAGGCTTACCCCCCCCCAGGGAAATATTTGGTTGTATGTGTGTGCTTATATGGGAATCGCTCTGGAGAAACCAGCCCAATAATGCATAGCCGACCGCTCTTCTAAACCGATCCTGCCAACATTTGCAAAGTATATCGGTATATTTTCAAAATGAATTGCATGAAGCACACATTCGGATCCATGACTGGATCACATCATAGATGCCGCCATGCATGTACCACCTGTTGTTATATTTCTAGTAAACCCATGAACATCCGTAAGCCATAACGTTATGATTTTTACTAAACAGACATCTATGTCCATTATTAAAATGTGCATCACTGTGACAAATTTATTATTATTAATATAAATATTCATTATCCATCCCACATGTCTGCAACCCTATAAACCAAATTAATAGTTATATTTTATACAAATGTAATGTTTCCTTATTAAACAAATTATTCTCTCTCAAATCGGTTAAATGCTATTTTTGTTTGCTTTGGGGTGGAATCGTATTTCAATAGTACATTTATAAGAGTGCTAATTCTTTATGGCATCTATTATTGGCATTGCCGCAAATGTAAACAAAGGTATTGTAAAATCTGATTTTTGATGTATAAATCAAAGATAATCTTATTTCTTAAAGTAAACCATTACATAATATTTATGAGGCCAGTGCCTAACAAATAATCAGATGCATTTATTTATGTTTTATCAATATAATGAATCTCAAAATATGTATCATACATTTCTGAATCATTGTGCTTTCTTTTATTTAAATTAATATTAGTTTGTAAGTTATGCTCATGATTAGATGATCTCCGCTTAAATACATAATTAATATGCAAAGTCACGAGCCATCATTGATTCTAAATTAGAGTTCATTTTAAGTTTTTCTATCATTAAATTTAGCATAGAGTCTTTTTGTGTCCCTGATGAGTGATGCCGGCGGTAAGAAGGGAAATTAGATCGATATCCTCGGGATTGTTGTTCATAAGTTGGTAGTTCTGGGAAATAGGCAAATAGGGCAGAATTCATGAGTGTTCCTGACTTATGTATCTTGGCATTGATTGGATTCGAGGTACATTCCTGACTTATGTATCTTGCGCATGATTGGATTCGAGGTACTTTGCCTAGATGCTAGTTCTTGTTATGTGAACATACAAAACCGACCGGTACTTTTTCTCTGGGTTTGGCATGTCAATGTTGGGCTTCGAATATAAAAACTCACAATCCTGAGAAAGTAGGAGATATTGATAAATATAACACATTTTGTTTTCATAAATAATGATAGTGAATATATATATGCGTAAATTTTTTTTTTCCCTTGGTTATACACCCAGTTTAGATTTTTTTTTAATATTATTATACACTCGGTGAAAGTCATTAGTAATATAAGTAAAAATTTTTCAGTATATATTGATGAAAGTATATTTCTCCAGTAAATAGTATGTTATATACGCAATATTTTTCTCATAAGTTTTGAAAAATATATATCATTTTCGCAAATCTATAAAAGAAATAAAATAGTGGCAGTTTTGTTTCCTTTCATGTTATAATAAAATATAAAGAAGTATATGCTCTAAATATTAATAAGCAAAGTTTTATAGAGTGTTTTTTTCTCCATAAATGCTTTAATTACATGCATAATTCTCATGAGTAAAGAAGTGGCAGCTTTGAAGGGGCTTTCACTTTCGTAATAATAAAAATAAAGAAGTGTGTTCTCCAAATAATAATGAATAATATTTTACATATAGTTTCCTCCATTTATAATGAAAGATAAAAAAAAAAGTGCGTTCTCCAAATAATAAATAATGTTTTAGATACAATGTTTTTTCATAAATGTTTTAAAATACATGTAGCATTCTCGCAAATAAAATAGTGGCAGCTTTTAAGGAGCTTCCACATTTATAATAAAAGATAAATAAAGAAGTGTGTGTGCTAAATAATAATAATGTTTTAGATATATAATGTTTTTTTTTAAATGTAACACGTGTATAATATTTCGAGTTTGCAAAAGAGGTAAAATAGTGACAGCTTTTAAATGCTTTCACTGTCAGAGTAAAATAAAAAACAGAAATAAATATTCCAAATAATCGCGAATATGCAGATTTTTTTTTTTTTTAATAAATAATGTTCATGTGTGTATAACTGCCTCAGTTAATGAAAGAAATAAAATAGTGGCAGCTTTTAATAATTTCATTCCATATATATATCAATACTTGCTAAAGTAATAATGACTATTTTTTTTAACATTAGCATATTATAAAGTTGTGCTGTATAACCGATAAGCATATATGTTAGAAAAATGTACAAGCCAGTAAGTAATAGCAGATCATCTGGTCAGATTGTATAGCCTTACCCCTTTTGGCTGGCGCCCAATAGCAATACCAATATAAATTTGCCAATAGGTGGTAGAGTTATTGGAATAAAAGAATAGTTTAAAACAATGATTCGTAATGCAAAAAAAAAAGTTATATAGAGGTTTTTTTTAAATATAAAATATACATGTATCAATTTTAATAAAGGTTCTTGCTAATAAATAATTTTGTTAAGATGTTTCAGGTGCTGAAGAACAACAAAACCAAACAACAAAGCAGGACAGAAAGAAGGCCAGGTAGAAAACATAATAATTATTATCTATATTTTTTTTGAAAGGCTGAATCTAGGAATTAATTAAAAGAAATAAAGTCAGGCAGGATGGAGGTAGTCATAAGTAGATACAAATTAGGTACAGGAAATTAGAGCAAGGGGAAGAGTGTTGAGAATGGGGGAGGTGTGTTATTCCATAGGATAAAAAAAATCATAGGATCAATTATCGTATTTTTTTGTGTAGCTATTCAGAGTCAGACGTCTATATAAAAGAATGGACTACCACATCGCAGAAAACCTTGAAGTGCCAAATCTTGCACAGTTAGTGCAGATAAAAAATTTTCAGGGAGAAGTTGAAGAAAACCCAATGGGGCACTTTAACAGTTTGAAAGCACTTTTCTCTTTTTACCCATTTTACCACGAGGGTCAAATAGTGATAGCAAGCCAGCATCTAAAGCAGACTGCCAAGGTCTGGTGGCATTCTCTAAAAGAAAAACCAAATACTTTTCAGGAATACGAGATAGCCCTGTTAAGACATTATTGGAGTGAGAAGAGTCAGGAAAGAATACTTCAAAACTTAACCGTCGAAAAATATCCAGAAAATGGGAAGAACACATATACGCAATTTTTCCTGCACCAAGTGGCTCAGATGTGGACACTTATGCATTTCCATACTCAGATGCACACATTATCAGGATTATCCGATCTAATATGCCAACATGGCTGCAAAGCATGATGATAGTTAGCAGAATCACCAATGTTAAGGGAATGAGTCAATTTCTCATCTCCATAGACTATGGGTACAGTCATCCAGAACCACTCAAGAAGGCAGGTAGAGTCAACAATAAAACAGACCAAGTATATAATAAGGGCAATATGCCCAAAGATCAATACACATCAGGTCAGTGTCATGATCTCCTTACAATGATCATACATGAAGGAGAGGAATCAGTGGAAACAAGGGAAGCCAGCATATCTCCAACCCTTAAAATGGATGTGAAGGGTTATGTTACTTATGCCCTATTGGACACTGGGAGCCAGGTATCATTAGCATCAAAGTCATGAATCCAGAAGCTGCAGAAAGATAAAGGAGTGTGCATGCAGTTACCAGTGCACCCGATTCATTTGGTCTTGGCAAATGGAAAGAGAACCATGAGTGAGAATTACCAAATCTGGCTAGAGATCAAGTTTTCCAAAGAACTGTTTTGCCATACCTTCTTAGTGGTACCAGGGTTACTATATGATATTGTACTGGGGTCTGATTTTCTGACTCAGCACAGTGGGGTCATTGATTATCCGGGAAAAATATGCCACTTAGGGAATGAACCCCTGAGATTTGAAACCGCACAGTCACCAAATACCGAGACTATTAGTTGTTTCATCCAACCTGTCGATCCAGAGATTATCAGTACCAAGATTAAGGAATCAGCATTGATGGAGACAAGAGATCAACCATCACTGAGAACAATATTAGAGGATCACATCAAAGTCTTTTCCAACACCCCAGGAAAAATACATGGATATACTCACCGAATACAATTAAAGGAAGAGTCGTATGCCCAGTCCAAGACCTACCCTATCTCATTCCAATATCAGGAGGAGGTAAAGCAAAAAATTCACCAAATGATAAAGTGGGACATAATTGAAAGAAGCCCCTCACCATACAACAATCTGCTGGTGGTAGTTAAAAAATGGAATCCTGAAATTGTGCCTTGATGCTGCCAGCTTAATAACATGACAATCCCTGAAAGGGATGTCCCACCTTCCATCCAAGACATTTTTGTCCAACTTGCAAGGAAAACCTTTTTCTCCACATTGGATCACACATCCAGCTACTGGCAGATGGTCTTGGATCCACGGGACAGGAAATACACTATGTTCAGGTACCAAGGGCAAACCCATGTCTTTAAAAGAGTTCCTTTTGGATTCACCTATAGTGGAGCAGGGCTGATGCAGTGCCTAAAATGAATTCTCTCAGCAGATATGCAGAAGTACATGGTTTGTTATGTGGAAGATATTGTCATTGCATCTGCAGATCTCACCAAACATATGAATTACCTGACTAGATTTTTCCAAGAATGTGCCAGAGAAAATATAACCATCAACCTCGAAAAAAGCCAATTTGTGGTTCAAGAAATCACCTTCCTAGGCCATGTTATAAACTAGCATGGTATTAAAGTACATCCAGAGAAAATTGAGGCAATCAAGAAATTCCCAAAACCAACAACCAGAAAACAGGTCAGGTCCATTATTGGCCTGTGTAATTTTTACCATAAGTTTTACCCGGGGTTTGCTACTGAAACTGGGAACCTAGTGGATCTACTCCACAAAGATAAGAAATGGGAATGGACAGACGAGCATTATCATGACATGGAAACATGATCATGACATGGAAACCATAAAAACTAATTTCCTCCAAACTGTCATGCTCCATCACCCTAACTTTAACTGCCCATTTTATGTCCAAACAGACAGTAGCAAGAAGGGTTTAGGAGTGGTCCTATTTCAGATGGGTCCAGAAGAACAACATCGAGTGTTATATTTTAGCAGTTGAACTTTAAAAGGTGCAGAGATCAACTACACTACTACAAAGCAAGAAGCCCTTGCAATCGTCTGGGGGTGTCAAAAGTTCAAACAGTTCCTTCTAGGTGCCGAGGTTATCATCGTTACAGACCATAGATGTTTAGAGTTTTTGAACAAAAGTTTCCTAACGAATGACCAATTAATAAGGTGGAGCCTTTTCCTACAGAAATTCCAGTATAAGGTGATATATTGCCCTGGTCCAGAAAATGTCATTGCCGATATATTGAGTCGACACCCCATACCTAATGAGCTGTGAATCCCAGCAGTAATAGATCAGACTGTAAAAATTATGACCATGACCAAAGAAACCACAATGGACTCAAAATTAAAAAACCTGCGATACTGACAGGATTTAAGTCCACAATATGGGGTGATGATTCGCCGATTGAATATGGACCGGTCCAATGATGGGACCAAACATCCCAGCAGACAGCTCTCTCAATACCGAATCATGGAAGAGATTTTGCAAATAAACATAAAGAGTAGGGATAATCCATGGAAAATAATATTTTATCTGTCTTATGTTAATATTAATCCATGGTAATCGAGGTTCCCTAATAATTAAAAAATGAATATTTATATTTTAAAACCTCTTGATATTATTTATTGATTTAGGGATATTCATGTGTTTAGTTTTATATATATATATATATATATATATATATATATATATATATATATATATATATATCATAATATGGTTGTAGAACAGGGGAAAACCATGTGAGTCATCAAGTGACTCACATGTAGTATGTCAATAAAATTTATTTGTTTTAAATAAAATTTGTGTATGTCTCAGTGTTTTGTGGGTTATTATAATCTAGACATCTCAAATCCAATCATACATCCATATATTATTATTAATAGTTGAATCATCATTTTCATAAATAATATCCGATAAAATTTATTTAAAATGGTTAATTTTCTGAGCTTAGGTAGCACGGCAATACTCAAAATTATCTAATAATTTAATATAGTTGAAATATAAATTATGAATAGGGATGGTTATTAAGTGATAGTGGATGCAGTGGGTGGGCATAAAATCCTTTCCCCATCTGTTGTATTCAAACACCTCTCTAGACACACTTCTTTATGATTTTACTTTAATTGTGAATATGTTTGTAATGTTATTTTCTAAAAGATTTGATAAGCTTAAATTATTCGAGCTTTAATGAAAATAGACATTAAACTACATTAAAGACAGCCCAAGATCAGCTTGGAGGTGATCATGAGAGGGGTGTTTATCACCAATAATCTATTGCAGTTTGTTCGATTTCCATACCTTATTGTTCTAAAAACCCTGAGAAGAGATAATAATGGGTGAAATGAGCTAGCACCATGGAAAATTTAATAAGTAAAACAGATAATAGTATAATAGACCTATGAATGTAAAGATGATAAAGGGGGTGGATCAGGAAGGTGGAAATGGATATGAAACTATTTGTAATTGGACAAAATTTTAATTGTGACTTTAATGATAGTGAATGGTGAGTGTGCTGAGAATAACCAAGAATTTCAAAGAATATTATTATTATTTTAATACATTCTCAGTGGTCTCTTAATCGATTGATTATTTATTAACCATTCATTAAATATTATTGCTGAAATTTAATGATAAGTTATTGAAATGAGGTTTAACCTCAATATTTTATTAAAGTTGCAATTTGGCACCCTGGAAAATAAGATTATGGATGTTCTATATCATCATCATCATCCCAGTAGGCTTTAGAAAAAGTGTTAGCTGGGAACAATGAAGCATCCATCGATCCATCCTTAATACATTACAATTGGCATGCAACTTAGCCACAAGTGTTGGAATACCAGATAGATTCAATCATAGGTTATAATTAATGCATAGCGTGGTTGCCCGAGCTGAAATAAAGAAATATTACAATTGATCCATAACGAGGATATGCGACCATTTGAATAAAGTTATAATTAGTGTAAACTCATCCAATTTAATTCATTTTGTTATATTTGGCCCACAATGTGGAAGGTTCTCATTCATTTAGTTACATTTTGTTAGAATTGGCTAGCACATCACATTTATTTAAAGAGATTTTTTATTAAGTATATATATATATATACACCTGGGTCTGTTTTTATGCGGACTTATTTAACACGATTTTGAAGTTATGCGATTTTGAAATTCACCGGAAGTCAAAGTCCGATAATGTGCTATTACTTTAAATAATAAATTTCGCGCACTTACATTATATTGAAAGTAATAGCACATTATTGGAATTTGACTTTCATTTTAGTAATTTCAATATTTTCAGTGCTTTATAATAGCAAGATATTATGCAATAATGAAATTAAAATCATGATTTCCACATTTTATGTATACACACATTAAATTTTACAAGATTATAATGTAAATTTGTTTAAACAGTGTGCGTGTTAATTTTGCATTTTAAATCACATTCTGTTTTTGCTTTTTAAAAAAGAACATAATCAATTATTAATCATTTAGTGTTTAGCAAGTTTATTTTTAAAAGGTGAGTAATAGCAGTGAAATGAAATTTGATTTTTAAACGGAATTGAAAATTAAAAAATTAAAGACAAAAATAAGAATTTAATTTTTAGTTGTTCATTTTAATTAAATTTTTCCCAGCAGTGGTGAATAAATGTCTTTTTATTATCGTAAGTCTAAGTTCATAAACAATTAATAAAATCATCGTCTCAAAGATTAATTATGTTGTCACCAGAAATCCATTGACTCAACATGAGTGTGAAGTTAGCGCTAGTTGTATTTCCTCAGTTTGCAAACGAATGTGTTTTTTGGCAAATATCGATAATAATTAAAACATGTATAAAAAAATGTAAATTATGCATAAAAATATATTATTTTGAATAAAATTAAATATTATAGTTTAAAAAAAGTTTGTCTTGTATCAATTTTTTTCAAATTTGAAATTTTTTATTAGTCATATTTTATTTCCTTATTTTTTTTTGTGTGTGAATTTTAAAGTAATTTTACGTTGATGCTTTGCTTTTACAGGAATTTTAAAAAATCACAGACTGCATCCCCCCTTTTTCAATGTAAGTTACATCTATTTTTGCAAGATTTTGTTTGTGCGTGTTTTCTGAGGAATCTATCTATCGCATAAAATGAGACCCAGGTGTGTATATATATGTTATAAAATGCTATGATACTTAAAAATAAACAAATACATAGTCTGTATTAAATTCTGTTATATTCCAATATGCCATCCTTTTGCCTAAAATTCACCAGTACTTTATCCCAAAATGGTTGGGAACCGCTGCCCTATATGTATGTATAAGTTTAAAGTTTGTGATAAAACTAAATCTCTCTTTTTTTAATTTAATAAATAAATATTAAGAAAAACGCTATTATATTTCCTGGTCGATTTAACCCCGAGTCTTATTATATGATATGACCTAGAAGAGAATGAAAACTTGTGACAGCTTTTATTTATTTGTGTCATGCGCTACTGTTCAGTGACTGTATAGGTTGAATATGGAATTTTCTCTCTTTTATAATTACAAGTTTTTGTTATCTGGTTTCTATTTATGGAGTTTTAACAAAGTAGTTGCATATGTTAGCATTTACATATGGAGAAATCTAAATAATGAAGATTGCTGAATTTAAATTACCACATAGTTTAATAAACAAGTAAGTATATACTATAAATATAAAATTATTTATTAATATTATCCTATTGAATATTATTAAACATTAACATGTACATTATATAAAATAGGTATCTATGACTTGGACACTTAACAGAAGAGCAGTACAGAGACAAATCACTCAAAGAAGTATGGAGAGATGCATGTTAAGAATAACAAGAGATTGAAAATGCAATAAATGGTTAGAGAACAAACAGGTGTTACTGATATCATTGAAAGAATTAAAAGACTGAAGTGGAGTTGGGTTGGACATATTGCTAGAAGGGATGATAATAGATGGACAGTTGAAATTTTAAATTGGCTTCTAAGAGATTTCAAGGACCCAGAAAGAGACCACATATAAGATGGATGGATGAAATAAAAAAATATGCAGAGGCTAGAGATTGGAGAAGATGGATTGAACTTAGAGTGACTTTAGATTGAACTTAGAATGACTTTCATCATGCAGTGGATTGGTAATGGTTGACAAAATGATGAACATATTCTTAGTGACAAGTTTTACTAGGGATTATGTTAGCAATAATAAAGTTTAGTTCATCTGTCTTATTCATTTGTTAAAAGTTTATATTATTAGTTTAGATAAACATTAAACTTAGATATAGTGTTTTCATTAATCTTACCTATTATTTCTTTGAATGGGTTTAATTACTGATACAATAGGTACACACCACAGTCATGAGTTTCTTATTTTGACAAACTATGGGATCAATTATGTCCAGTTGATGGGTAGTATTTCTTATTAGTTTACTAAGGATCTGATTTTATGCAGGAATGATATTTTGAATCAAGGCATCCTCTTGACTTTAGGCTAGGAAGAAGGCATCCATGACCATACCTGTTTAGCAGTGCATCTGGTTTGAATTATATCTGCAGATAAACACAACCAGGTGACAAAACATTTTTTTACAGCTTTCTGGATTTTTCTCCATTTTCCACCACTCAATGAAGAAGACAGCATTCTATTTTGACTAATACACAAATGGTATTTAATGAAGCAATGATAAAATGAATTAAAGTTCTTGGGGGGGGGGGTCACCTTTTTATACCACTGGTCTGCTTCCATCACGCAAGTACCTAATCACACTTTCCTTTATCTCTTGGAGAATTTAATTCACCCCCCCTTAATATAGCATTCATTTTTGTTTGTGGACTGACATAATTTTATCAACCAAAGCGAATGAACACTTTACAAAATTTAAGCAATTTTTAACTATATACAATTTCTATTTTTTTTTTCATTTTTTATTTACTAAATTCTTATTGGCGATTGACATCCTGATTGGCCATATTTAATTAGGGAGAGAAGAAATATCACATCTCCCTTCCTCTCTAATTATAGTTAATTACATATTTTTCTTATCCTAAAAAAATCTACATGTACATTTTCTTTTTTCTTTTTGATTATCAGAGTAGTTATAATAAAGTAATAAATCTTACTTATTAAATTGAAAATCTACATTTTTAGAAATATATTATTATAATTTATAAAATATACTTTTTTCTCAGCAATTTTTTTTTCATGTTAGAATGCCAAAGACATGTACCAAAATAATGGTACAATATACTGCTCTTCTGTTAAGTATCCAAGTCTCAGAACCGTAAGTAAGAACTGGTAGCACCCATTTATTAAAAACCTTTTTCAAACACATAGGCATATTTTCTTTTTAATAAGAACATCATATTAAAAGGAAATATATCCACTTGTTTGAAAAGTTTTTGATGAATATTTTACCAGCTCTTATATGTCTTGGAAACTTTACAAAAGAGTAATACAAAAACTTCAGATCTATGAAAGAAATATGAAGAGATACATGTTAGAAGTAACAAGAAAAGATTGAAAATTAAATACATGGGTGAGATAAGAAACAGGTTTCTTTGACATCACTGAAATATAGGCTGGTTGTGTTACAAAAGATGATAATAGGTAGATAGTTAAATTTTTAAACTGGATTCCAAAAGATTGTAAAAGACCTAGAAAGAGACTGTGTGTGAGATGACTGGATGAAATAAGGAAGTGTGCTAGGGTGTTATGGAGAAGAGAGGCTAGATATCAGAGATAGTGGATTAAACTTGAAGAGATCTTCATCCTGGATCGATAATACTTGAAAATGATGATGATATTAGGAAGATATATATATCACTTCACAATAAGCAATGTTACAAACCTTATTCATCTATAATTAACTAATTATTTACATATATTAAGTTACAAACCAAGAAGCAAAAAAAAAAAACATAAGTTAAATTTTTCAATTGTCTTTGAATGCCCATATACCACTAAACTTTTCAGATCCTTTAACCAAATCAACATTATTTAATAATAATAAAAATATTTATTTATTTTTATATAGTTGTTTAATTTTAAATGGGTTGGAATTTTTATTAATTATTTGAAAACAACATTATGGACAAATGTATTTATTAATATGTTTGACCATTGTTAAGGATTATTTTATTACTAATAAATAAATAATTAAAAAAATCATTTAACAAACTAAATGCAAAAGTATATTTTTTATCCAATAAACTTGAAATTTTTATGTCAGTTCATTAATTTTTATCACTTTAGACAAATTGTTATTTAACCTTTAGATCGATATAATAATGAAATATCAATAATCAATTAACACTTAGTTTAAATATTGTCTGCCACTAAAGAGAAAAGAGTTATATTGATTTTTTTGATCTTTTTGAACCCCCTGCCACAATTGCTTTACTCAGAAGATGCAGTTGTTTCCGTTGAAAACTTACTTCCTCCTACAATATTTCACTTTGATGCAGCTGAAGGAAAATATTTCCAGCTGGCCAAAAAGTAACACTCAAATACAATTCATCTTTAGTTTATAACGATGTTACTTCGAAAGTGCGAAGAAATAAAATGATATTAAAAAGCGAATTCTTTCAACAATTATTTATTTTGAAAATAGCTTTTAAGCTTAATGGATCTTTGCGGATAACAATTCTGTTTTATGTTCTCCTGATTTGAGAAATTCGTTTCTCAACTGAATAATTTATTCATTCATTAATTTATTTTAAAGTGGATAGTATAACTTTTAAAGTGAGCTATAGTACTACATATTTAATTTTTTTTTTGACTTAAGCGCATATTTCTAATTTAATTAGTAAAAACAATTATCTATCAAAACTTTGACATAAATATTAGATTGCTACAACTTATGTACAAGTTCCCCACTCATTTGACACCATCGATAACTATATTAATAATTATTTATAGACTACAGATTATTATATCAATTTTTATAGCCTATGCGTAGCATGTTAGATATACTTAAAACTGCATCACACTTCAACACATGGATAATGATATTTAAAAAAGTTAAATGAGTCTTACAATGCATTTCGTTTTAAACCATTCCTCTTCAGTTGTCTAAAGGCTTCACATTCAACATATTTTTATTATCTTGGTTCAATATTTATCCATATGTAATTTATTATGATTTAATTTACATTCACTCAATAGACAATCTTCTCTTTAGGTAATACATTATTTATTATTACTAATCATTTATCAGGCTAGAGATTATCCCATATAAACTATAAGCTTAATTGAAGGTTAATATCATCATCGTAATGTTCAACCTCTATTGATCCACTGTTGGATAAAGATCTTTTCAACTTCAATCCATCTTCTCCAATCTTTAGTCTCTCTCCTCCACACCACCCTGGCTTACTTTCATATGGTCTCACTCTTGGTCTTTTACAATTTCTTGGAATTCAGTTGAAGATTTCAAATGTCCATCTATTATCATGTCTTCTAGCAATATATCCAGCCCGATTCCAATTCAGTCTTTTAATTCTTTTAAAGATATCAGTAACACGTTTGTTCTCCCATCCATGTATTTTCTATTAGATCTTTTCTTGTTACTGCTAACATACATCTCTCCATACTCCTTTAAGTGGTCTGAAGTCTCTGTGTTGCTCTTTTTTTAAGTATCCAAGTCTCACATTCATAAATAAGAACTGGTAAAACACATTTTTCATTAAAAACACATAAATGCATGATATTATTAATTTACCACTATCGTCCTTGCCCCATGTACATTTTCTTACATGTAAAGCAGAGGTGGATAAGCTTTATGCCCACAGGCGTTCACATGTTAAGATTAAGATATATTCAAGAGTGGCATTAAAATATTTGAAGTATTCAACAAAAGCAAATATTTGATTTACATATTAATAAGATTTATTAATTTTACAAAAATTGAAGAGAACAAAATAAATGAGTATAAAATTAAAAAAAAAAATTATACACATCTGATTGTATCTGATTAGTAAAAACATTAAAGTTTGGCATATAATTTATTATTGAAGTATGCAATAATTTTGTAAGGTATTCATTTAACAGTTGTGTTTGGGGTTTTGATGTTGTCCCAAAATTTGATATTAGTATACAACAGTTTTTTATTTTTTTTTAATGAGAGTACTTAGGGCAATAATTCTTTGGTTTTTCTGAATATAAATTAAAAATAATTACCCTATTACTTGATTAAAGTAACAAAAGTTGATGTTCGAAAGTCAAAGTAAAAAAACAAACATGACACTGAACTAAAATTGTACAAAGAATAACAAAACCATTCGGTGAAGTTCAAATGAAAACTGAACCGATAAATTTGAACAATACATATTTCCAGAAAACTATAACAATAAAATCATAAAATTGATTACATAAACCAATCATTATAAAATTGCTATCACAAAAGAATAAAGCATGTACAGTTTGAAAATAAAATATAGATACATCAAGCTAATATAAATTATATCATGATCTTATATCAAAAGTTAACTGAGAGATGTATTAGACCAACTGATGAGATATATGTGGATTGTGAGGTACAGTTTGTCCAGAATGGATGTAGAGTATTCAAAACTTCTATTTCATTCTGTAACTTTGAAGTATAAGTGGTGATATAAAAATTTTAAGTATAGGCAGACAACTATTAATCCAAACACCACTTACTTAAAA
Source organism: Epiperipatus broadwayi (assembly GCA_028023455.1). Classification (NCBI taxonomy): domain Eukaryota; kingdom Metazoa; phylum Onychophora; class Udeonychophora; order Euonychophora; family Peripatidae; genus Epiperipatus; species Epiperipatus broadwayi. The sequence continues at coordinate 87,696 of JAQFVV010000993.1, read as the reverse complement.
TCTGCTATTATCCAAACAAAATATTATTAAAATTTATTGTTCTAATTACTAATATTAAAATACAAGTATAATGTATATATTTAATGTAGATGTAATTAAAATAATCTAAACCCAGACTTTTAATCTCCCCATGATCATCCATTCTATCCACTACAACTAACACACATGTCCACATACATGTGATAAAGATAAATGATCTCCAATATATGTATTTCATGTTGAACTAGCCCTCATCAGTTGGTCCAATCATCATCTCCTACACATATACACACATATATAATCAGCGCTCTAAATATATATGTGTGTGGGATATGATCCACATCAATTGATGAGTGCTAGATCAGCATGTAATACATATATTAGAGATTATTTATTTTTTTCACATGTATGTGGTCATGTGTATCCATCGCATTTGATACAGTAGATGAACATGAGGAGCTTAAAAATCCGAGTTCAAATCCCTTTAATTGTTCTTATTATTATATATAAATATAATAATATAATATAGTGCATATTGCTAGCTTAAAATTAAATAGAAAATATTGAAATCACTCTCCCAAATGTTATAATATTTCAGCAACACTCTGTGTGAATATATAAAGTTTGAACCTCATTCAGCTGACTGAAAAGGTAATGAGGTGATTTCTTTATAACTTAAACCAAGTGCACTTTTAGTGAAGATGTTTATTTACATTTTTAGGAGACTAGATTTTTAAAAAGCAAGTATAAGATTTAAAATTAATATCCAATTTATTAATAAACTATTGAATTTCTACCTAGATTGATGACATTTCAGCTGCTTTAGAAAATCTTCTACTTGCTTATGAAACTTTCAATTAAATAGACTAAATCTTTACATTTTTGATATGACTATTAATCAATATGGTACTGCCTGTTTGATTTTGTTTACTCTGGCTCTGTTGTGGTCTAATGTCAGTTTAGTAATAATCACTTATTAATCTTTCTGTTTTTCATTATGATATTTTATCAAACAGGGAATCAAAAAATTGAATTTGTATTTTTTGCCCTCTACTGAGAAATTTTGCAAACCTTTTTTTACAGCTTTAAAATTCATGTATATTATTTATCTAATATTTTAAATTTTAAAAATATTTAAAAGATGTCAGGATAATTGAATAAGCAGGTCATTAAAGTTTCTTAAACTTCTTGATGATGGATGCCTATTATATATTTGGTGATCTAAAATTTGTGAGATTACTTCAAGAAAATATTACAATCATATAAAAACTTGATTTTTTAAAAAGTTTATGATTACTTTTGTATAGTAATTATCTAATAATTATTGCAAATCAAAAATATATATCATTATATATTTATTTTTTACAGAAATGTTTTTAAATATAAAAATATATATTCTTCTGAATAATGTTACTATACAGATTATGATTGTGGAAAATACAACTGACTAGAAATGTTCTCACTAAACAACCTGTTATAACATTTAGTGATATCATAAAAATTGTAAAAAAAAAAAAAACTTTTAAAGCATAAATGGATAGATTTACTAGATATTAAAAATAATTTCTTCAGATTTTTAAAACAAATATCAAACAAAAAAGATTTCATTCATTTTGTAAATTGAATCAGCTCCACCTGAAATTTGATGATGAAACAATGCTTTGTTTTGATTAAAATTAAAATTTTAAAATAATTCTGAAAATCAAATGTGATTTTTAAAATTTATTTCATTCCTAAACAAAAATATCTACCAAATGAGGTCAAATTTATTATATTCTGACAAATAATAATAATTTAATATTAAAGTGAAAGTTAAAAGCTTAAAATAAGTAAGAACAAAGAAATCTGTCAGAATATAAGAGTGTTAAGTCCATTTTAAAAGCTATTAATAGTTCTTTTTTTAAAATATATTCAAATTTTTTATGTGTATATAGGTGGTAAGCCTAATCAGAGAAATAAAAACCTTTTAATTTACATGAATTTGGTATAGTAAAATAAGAGCTTTTTGAATTATGTTTATTAAAAAGAAAAAGTAAATTTTAATCTGAAAGCTTTTATAATTCAAATAAATTTTTTATTTCAAAAATATTTTATTTTTATTAATATTTAACCAATCCTTTCTTTCAAGTGAAGATTTTCATTTTTAAAACCTAACCATTCATCCCCTATTGAGAATTTTCATAAGCTTTATTTTAAAATATATATATTTTTATGTATATATTTTAATATAAAATTTCAGTTTGGAAAGTACTCCATAGTTAGTCAGAAAAGCAAAAATTTGGTAAGACAAGAGAGTTTTAGCTCTGTCCTATCCCTGCCTTGATGATCACCCTTTTGTATGACATCAGGTAATTTTTATGATATTGTTCAGAGAAAATAATTTGAATAACCAAAAACATGGATATTTGTAAGATGTGATATGTTGGACTATTTCCATCATTTATGAGTGAATGTTGAATGTATAGAAAATTTTAAACTTTATTTAAACTTTTCAAACACAAACAACTTGTTAGTAATAACACACAAATAGACAATACAGGTTAGTAATACACAATGTTTCGAGTAGTATTATTCTCCACTCTTCTTCAGGTGTTGCTGGCCTATATGCACAGTGACAATATTCGCTTAGAAGTTGAACTCGCACCTTTAGATTCTTGTATATTGAATTTAAGACAAACCCTCTACCAACAGTTGGTAGAGCATTTGCCTTAAATTCAATATACAAGAATCTAAAGGTGCGAGTTCAACTTCTAAGTGAATATTGTCACTGTGCATATAGGGCAGCAACACCTCAAGAAGAGTGGAGAATAATACAACTCGAAATGTTGTGTATTACTAGCCTGTATTGTCTATTTCTGTGTTATTACTAACAAGTTGTTTGTATTTGAAAAGTTTAAATAAAGTTTAAAATTTTCTATACATTCAACATTCACTCATAAATGATGGAAATAGTCCAACATATCACATCTTATAATATACCATCATTACAAACCTTCAGACAAATAATGGATATTTGTGAATTTATTATAATTCAAGATTCTTTTTTGTACAATTATTTATACAATTGTTATTACAAATCAAGAATATAAATTATTAATAATTTATTTTGAACAGAAATATTTATTTTTAAAAATAGAATGTTATATTTTTGGACAACGTAAACTTATCCTGAAGGCATTTACAAGCTTAGTTTCTATGCCATCTATGAAATTGCTCATCCATGAAATTGCTAATAGTGAGTGTTAAAATATATTGAAAAAATATTTAGTTTAAAGCATAATTTATTAGATTTAAGATAAATAAATATTTATTCATTCACACCTTAAAAACAAATGACAAATAACAAAAATATCATTGAGTTTGGAAAATTTAAATAATTTCTTTAGAAATGAACAGATGTGGAAATATGTAATATTACTTTTTCCTTTTTGTTTGTATTTGTAATAAATTTGCCAAACATTTTTAAAATCCACAATCAAAAAAGTTTTATTATTGTTTTTATATGAATTAGTTTCTTTTTTCTTAGAAACATCTGAGATGGTTTCTGTATTTTCACCCAGAATCATAGCTCTCACTGATTGGCTAGATGATCTGCCCTATTTACTGAGGAATAATTAAGATAATAATTTAAATTAGATTTTACAGATTCCATTTGGTCAAAAGTTAAATACTGTTTTCTTTCTTACCGATAATGTGAATGTGGTTGGTTGTTCTATGCAAACTAAGTTGACATTCTTTGTATTGAAGGTATGAATAAGTTGTTGTTCATGCTCTCAGAAGATAGATTTATATTCAGGATTATTTTTTGCAAGCCTATATAGGTATTTGTGTTAGCCACTCTTGTGGGGATGTTTGCTCTTGATTTACCATAGTATAGTTGTGCAGGTGCAGATTGTGTATAAAATCTCAGTGCAATAATACCACCTGCAATTCTATACTATGGGGGAACTGGGAAAAATATCACAATTGTCCCATCGAGCTAAAAATAATACCGAATATAAATACATCTTCTGGAAGCATGAACAATAATTTGGACACACCTTTGATCCAAAGAATAGCACTTTAGTTTGCATGGAATGAATCAACAGTAAGTGAAAAGTTAAGAAGGTCTGGTTTATTTCCAACAATAATCATGTTATCAATAAGAAAGAAAACATTTTTCAAATTTTTCCCCAAATAGAATATGTAAATCTAATTTAAATAATTATCACAATTATTCCTTAATAAATAGGGTAGTACAACTAACCAATTAGTGGGAGTTATGATTTCATGAACCACACTGAAAACATTTTCAACTAATTCATATGAAGAAAATAATAAAACCTTTTTGGTTGCAGATTTTAAAAATGTTTTGCTAATTTATTATGGTAAGGTAAAAAACATCTAGAATAATATTTTAAATCTGTAAGAATATGTTATTATCATTATTAAATTGGCTTAGGATAAATGTCCTAGAAGAGTTATTCATTCTACAGTCCATGGCTTATTTCCATATCATGCTAGCAATTTTTCTTCTTCATACATTTCACACGTGATCACTTTCTAGGTCTTTTACAGTTTCTAGTGTCAGTTTAAATCTAGTTATTTATCTAATATTGTCTCTTCTAAATACATATTTGGCATAACTATATTTTAGCTGGTTAATGTTTTCAATGTCAGTGGTAATCTGTTTGTTTTTCAAACAAGTATTTTGTTTTTGATTCTCTTTATTACTTCTAAGATACACCTCTTTTTATTACATTGTGAAGTATATATATATATATCGGTAACTTTTTTATAGATAAATAGTAGTGCCACCAAGTGCTAACCTTTATAATCTATGAATGGAGGAGGGTTTGTGCATAAAATTCCTATCTAGTGCCTACTCATTTAATGTCCTTAGACTAGTTTCTAGCTTATGGCTTTCATCAGTGAGGAGCCTTGGATTTAAAAGCACTGCACCTAGACCATAGGATCTAATAAATTCTCCAGAAGAGCTTAGGGTGAAAGCACCATAATGTTTCCAACCCAAGCTCATTCTCTTGCATAGTCATATATATGTGAACTCAGTTCAGCATCTATATCTTCTGGTGTCTTTGTTTTTTCAAAAACCACAGTCAATTATCCTATAGATAGGATAGGTAAAAAGCCACCAAAACCATTTTATTTGCTGACACATGCTGTTAATAAAGAATACCACACCCCATATAGTAGTGCCATCAAGTGGACACCTTTGTAAGCATATGAAATGGTGATCATGTGATGTTTTGATGGATTTTAAATTATAAGCACTAGAAAAACTTAAATGAGAACAGTCTAAATTTCAAAGTTTGTTATAATATTATGCTAAGCCACTTTCAATATCTTGGTTTTGATATCATATTCATAGCAATGACTGGTGAACAGGAGAGTGGGGAAATAAACATAATGTAAATTTATGTAAATGTATATAATTGAGTTAAATCAGCCACATTTTAGAGAGGGGAAGCAGGATTCCTTTTTATTTGTAGAATTAGGATTATTAGCAATATGCCATGCCCTTTTTAATTTGGGCGTAGAATTATTTCTCTTGATGCACATGAAGCTGGCTGATTTAAGTTTGAATGTATGGCTGAGTTTATTTTGGTGCTCCTGGATTTGTGATCTGGTTTGTTCTCAACCTTTTTGTAAAGGTATTAATGTTGGCCCAATCTTGTAACTAGGCTGTCATGTGATTCTCCAAAGTAGATCATTTTGCAGCTGGTTAGAGTGCAAGCAATCTTGTAAACAGTGTGGAGGGTATGTTTGGTAGGAAGTTTTTTTTGGAATTATTGATCAATATGTTTACTGAGGGCAGAGGGCAAAAATGGATTGTACATGAATCCAAGCATAACCTATTTATATTTCTGGATACTTTAAGAATATAAGGGTGAAATATTTAGAACTTGTTGTCAGATGGTATATGTCTAGTTCTGATCTTGTAAAATTTAATAAGAATGTTAGTAAGTATCCTATATTTGAACTCATCAATGCATAATTTCTTTTCAATGTTAGACTTACAGTCAGATTCTAACTTGTATAACTTCAAAATTCTATATAGAAATGTTGTCAGATTGCTATATTTATGTGAGTTGGGAATTACTTTTTTCTATAAGTTGTTTTTTATTCACTTGTGTTTATAAATTGGATTATTTTCATCATCTAATATTAACTATTGAATGTCTTTAGAGAAAATTAAGTTTGTTTTAATAGTCTAATTACATTCAACTGTTAATAATAGA
>JAQFVV010000993.1:3375-80978 GCA_028023455.1 Epiperipatus broadwayi | reverse complement strand
TATATAAAAAATTAAGAGCATGCTAATGAGCTCTGAACAAGCTTTTTTTTATTTTAATTTTCTTTTTATGATAAATGCTACTACAAGAGAAGGCATTCAAATCATTTTTATCTTGGATTGCCCCCATCCCCAGACCGGTTTCAACCTATGGGTCTCTTCAGTGAAAAGTTGGGACATTAGATTCAAAAAACCAACTCAAGCTAAGCATTTATCTAAAATTTATTGTCAAGAAGAAGATCTGAAACTTTTAGACATCTGCATGTCTTTAAAATCAGCTCTCCAACTGAAAAAATCATATGGGCCTGAACTTAATTCAGATAGTCCATATATTAATAGGCTTAGCCATTTAATTTAGCCAAAGCCCGAACAGCAAAATAATAATAGTAATAATAAAAAGTCAGAGGTTGGTTTTTTGAATCTAATGTCCCAACTGCTCACTGAAGAGACCCATAGGTTGAAACTGGTCTGGGGATAGGGACAATCGAAGATAAAAATGATTTGAATGCCTTCTCTTGTAGTAGCATTTATCATAAAAAAAAAAAAAAAAGGCTTGTTTAGAGCTCATTAGCATGCTCTTAATTTTACATATTTGTAAATGCAACCTGTATATAAGTCATGTGACATCTGACTTTTTATTATTACTATATATATATATATATATATGCGTGTGTGTGTGAATTATGCATACATGTGCCATGTGTTATACAGAGAATACAAATTCTTTAGTAATAGTAAAAATTACTATTATTACAGAATTTTTCTTCTCTATATGACACACAGATATACATGCCTGTATAATTTACATTATAGACTAAATTATTGATTTATATATTTTTATGAATGAATGTACAATTTGTAATAATGTAAATATACTTAATGGTATTATTTCTCTCTATATATATCTTATATATAAAATCCCTATTTCTCTGTAATCCGATTAATGAATATAGGGATGTTTCTCTCTAAGGCTGACACATATCACTTTCACATCCCATCATGTGTCATATTCACAAACATTTTACCATTAATAAACTGTAAGAATTGTTCACAACTGTCACATATTAAATATGACAGGTATATATTTAAATTTTAATTTGACTTTATTAATACCTTGCCGGATATATTTCTGAACTGTACCAAACAGGCTGGGTTGTTCCAAACACTTTTTTTTTTTCAATTGTGAATTCTCACACATCGGTGGTTGAGAGGTCAGTGACAGATGCTTTACAAGCAGTTGTCCCGAGTTAGCGGGTTTGCTTCCCAGCTGATGCTATGACACATAAGAAGAAAAAAATGTTAAAGTAACTAATTAAACAAAAACTATTACTAAACCAATGGTCTTATTAAAAATAAAAAGTATTACTTTGTTCATAATGCAGTCATTCTGCTAATAATAATTACAATTCTTTATGAAGCACTTGTCTGTAATTATTAAAATCTTTTGTTTAATTTATATTAAATCTTAAAAAAAAATTGATAAAGCAACCAATTAAAAAAAATTTATATTTCTGTAGTAATTTTTATATTTTATTATTTTTGCTATAGGGAAGGCTATAATTCATTCTCTACTCAGGTGCATAAGTGAAGCAAATCTGGTTTTAAAAGTGCTTTTAAATATGAAAATATTTGGTTTTAATTCAGCAGTAAGCACTGAACTCTGCATACAGTAGTGCCACCTAGTGCAAGTGTTAAAAGATTTGTGCATATAACCCTTATTTAGTGCCTAATCACTAGATAAGGATTCTATGCACAAACCTTGTAGCAAGCATTAATTACTATGGCTTGGACTAAAAGGTACTATTGTATGGAGAGTTTGAGGCTATTTTAAATACTTGAGTAAGCATAAGAAATAGTGATCATGTGATGTTTTAGTCATTCAATGAGTACTGTTTAAAAATCAGAGTATGCTGTCTGATTCTAAATAAGTTGTAGTGAATGCAGATGTCACTAATGCATATAGATTTATTATTATGTTTAAAGCTCTAATAGAATCATTAGCAATAAGCGAATATACACACAAATGGAGAAAAGGGAGTGATTTAGTCTGCAAGTTATGTAAGGAAAGCATGGAAAATATTAGGCATCTGTTAATTGAATGAAAATGCTTACAAGCAGAAAGGGTATAATAATGAAGTTGTGGGAAAATAAATATAAACAAAGTCATTATACAGAAAGGGGGTTCTTGATTTTTATGCTGGGTTTGAAAAAGATAAGGGGAATTTAGATATGAAGTTCATAAGTGGGCAAAGATGATATTGTGGAAATGGGATGGAACAGGATAGAGAAGAATATGGAAAAAACTTAGAGAGGGGAATGGAAAGGGAAAATAAAGTGGCTAACAGGGTTCTCTGGGCATAGTTACCAAGAGATTTCTGACATCAATAAGGAAGTAGCCATATTACATCACATATCATTACCATAAATTAACCCTGCTACTACCACTCTCTTCCATACAATTCTTGCTACAACATATTTATTATATGACAATACTGTTAATTTTTTTCTCAGACTGCTTTACTTATCATTTTTTACTCCTAATCATCCAAGCAATTTTTATGATTATTTAAGCTGATTCCCAAATAGTTACACGTATTTAAAAGTAAAATAAGATTTAGTCAAGCATTGGTGGTCGAGAGATCAGCGACAGCCGCTTTCAAGTAGTTGTCCCGGTTAGCGGGTTCGCTTCCCAGCTGATGCTATGACACATGAGGAAAAAAAAGATTTAAAAACAGCATCAATGCATGATTCTGTGCATTAGCAGAGTGGTCGACTCTGAAATTTGAAGCTGTAGGTTCAATTCGGTCATTTCTGGTGTTCGATCTTCTTATGAATTCTGGAGAAATAAAACATTCGATTATTCTTTTCTATTGTTCTTTTTAATATTTTTTTTAAAAAGAAAAATTAATTTATATATGATAATTATTAATAAATGGCAGATGATCATTTATACAGTTAAAGCGATGAGTTAAAATAGTAAAATAGAAACTTAATAACATTAAAAAAAAGTTGCGATGCTACAATTGTGTTTTTTAAAAGCTTTTAAATCGTTTAAAATGTAATGCGTAAAACCTTAATTGAACATTTAAAAAATTGCTATACGAATTGTAGTCATTTATTAACTAGCTTAAACATTCCCTCCTGTTCCTCCCACTTCCACACAAAAAACATGTTGACCGCTAAATTCTTAACCCTTAATTGAACACAGCGATAACGTCAAAATCATTCTTCGTTCGTTTTTTAAATTATTGCGCGATCAACAATATTTATTCCCTTCTTATTTTATTTATTTATATATATAAAGAAAGTTTTAATCCTATTATACGGGAATAAAAATATTTAGCACAATAAATAAATAATTTCTTTTATGAAAATTAATAATATGGACACTTTGTTGTTGACTGCTAGATTTATGCGCTGGAATGAATTTGGGCCAAGTGAAATTCTTTGCCAAAGACTTAGATTTTTTTCTACAGGTAAAACTGACCTATAGCGAACTCAACTAACTATTCCACATTCGTCAATATTTAGCCCAACGTTGGATAGAAAAAAAACCAAAGATGAAAAATCATTCATGTCTCTAACGTTTAACACTAACTGTCACTACCAGAACATCTCAACACATGTATGTATATAACAGATCTCCACTAAAAATGAAGGCAGTTAAACATTCCTAGAACACCAAAAAACATCTAACCACAATTTGTAACCCACCAATGCTGAAATCATGGGCTTGGAAAGAAATAATGCCAAACGCAAAAATAAAAAAATCATATTTTATTGCAATCGCCCTGATGCCATCAATAGATGGGATTCATGCTTCTCGATTTCCAAGAAATGGGCTGGGGGATTAATTTGCATATATTTGCATACATTAATGCTAACACAAAATAAAGTATGACACAGGCTATAAATATGGGAGCATATATGCCCTGAAAGCTCTAAACCAGAATAAAACATAATTAAAATATAGCTTCACTAGTGTCATTGAAAGCGCAGTATAATAATTAAAGTAGTGATATAATCCATATCTAGAAGATGTAAAGTGAAAGTAGATGTGATTGATTTTTGATAAGTAACTTATTATAATTTGTGATTCTTATGTCCATGCATCTATTTATTTATTTATTTGGAGAATGTAATGGACAAATAGATAGATGAATTTTATAAAAGTGATGACTTATATAGAATACTTACATGACTATGGTGTAACTATATCTATATTTTAGATATGTAAAAAATTCCAAAGTTTTTTAATTTAAGTATATTAGCTCAATTATAAGGCTGATATAAATACTATGCAAACATTTGTAGAAATTCTCAAAAGGCCAGTCAATTTGAATAAAGGTCGCATGGTTTTCTCCTATGTTATGAAATCCTGCTCTATTCACTTACAATATTTTTACTAATTTGACATTCATTGACAATAAATAACTTTTCTTATCTATAACTGGCCAAAATACCATTAAACATGTAATAAAAACACATATTTACCTGTTCTCATTTTAAAAGCAATAAACCATCACATGATCACTATTATCTATGCTTATGCAAGCTGTTAATACAATAGAAAACTCTTCATACAATAGCGCCATTTGGTACAAGCCCTAGTATTCAATGGATGCAGGGAAGTTTGTGTATAATATCCCTATCTAGTGTGCCTACTCATCCAATATCCTCAGACTAGTTTCTAGCTTGTGGATTTCATCAGTGAGGAGCCTTGAATCTGAGAGCATTGCTCCTAGATCTTAACAGCCTATGATCTAGGTGCAGTGCTCTCAGATTTAAGGCTCCTCCCCGATGAAGACCAAAAACCAAAAACTAGTTTGGGGATATTGGATGAGTAGGCACTACATGGGGATTTTATGCACAAGCCTTCTGGTATCCATTGATTACTCTGGCTTGCACTGAGTGGCAATATGTATAGAGATTTTTGCCTGTTTGAATATTGGATAAATAGGCACCACCAGATAGGAATTTTATGCACAAACCTTTTTGCATCCACTTATTACTAAGGCTTGCATTAGATAGCACTACTGTATGGGAAGCTTGCTATTGTATTTTAAAACTCATGACAACTTCCATGGACACATTATCTTTGAAGAAATTGAATAAAGTCTCACCAAAAATAATATTGGCTGACCACATACATGAAGAAACTTTTGTAGTCAGTCACTGACCAGCATTTTATTAAAGACTTGTTACAACTTAGTCCATGTAAGTGTGTATATACATGTATACAGTGAATTCATTTTTGTATCTTAGCAACTAGACATTGATGCTGCATGACTTTGCATGCTACTTATGTATGATGCATCAAGAGTTCATTTCTCTGAAGTATATATATAAAGTGAGGTGTATATGATATAAATTGCTTCATTAGTATACACGTCTCTTAAAAAAAACATTAAATCAAAGTTATTTATTTTTAGCTAAAAATGAGTTTTAAATAGCATAACATAAGAATCTTAATTAATATAAATTAGCTGAAGATAACTTTAAAAATATGTTTTGCTAATTATTTTTTTCATTTTATACTTTTTTAATTAAGTTAATTAAAAGAAGAAAAGTAGAATACTCTCAAAATATTTTTCTATATATTTTTAAAAGTTTTCTTTTAAACGTCAATAAAAAATATATAAAAAAATTGTTTTTAAACACATAAAATTTACAGATGGATTTTTATGGTTTTTTTCAAATATTTGATTGATTGATTTATCTTTAGATCATGATGGAATAGCCAGCCCTCTTCTGAAAAAAACAAATCAGCTTTATAAAAGTTTCCCCAAGAAAGAGATAACTTTTGTTGCAACCAAACTATTCTCTTTGAAACAAACAGGTGCACTAATAATGACAACACTCAAGTGATTTTGCATAATGTATAAAAAACATTAAAAAATTGTTTATATGCAATACCATGATTGAATGGTGTTAACCTTACTTCGTGATTTGAAATAGAAATAAATTGATATTGAAAGTTATTTCTCGGTGAAATAATTTTTTTAAAAAAAAGTTTTGTTTTCTGTATGATTTATTTGTTCATTTGTCAAAATCAACATATATATATATATATATATATATATATATATATTATTTCTTGATCTTTGTTATATATATATATATATATATATATATAACAAAGATTAGAAATAATGATTCCTTAAAAAGTAAATTAGCATATGGAGCATATTTATTAGTACCATTATATTTTTAATAGATATTCTTCCATGTGCATTTTATAGTGTATTAATATCCATACATTTTAACCTTCTAACCATGATCTCTTGAAAAAAATCATTTTAGGCTAGGTTTAAAGATAGATATTCAGACCTAATTTTTTAGTGTATTTGTTAAAGGAAATGTATTTATATAATATATTTCTATCTTTATATTTTCAAAATTAAAAATGAAAATAAAAAAAGTTTAAAGCATTTTTATAAAAAATAAAGTTTTATGTATTTGCAAATTTTTATTAACATCATAATAAATGTTTATACTAAAAATATAATGTTATTTTTTAGTATTTTGATTATTAATTAAAATTTATTATTGATAAACACTAACTATTAATAAAATTTAAAAAGTGTTTATACTTGGGTCTCGTTTTATGCGGATTATTTTAATGGATTTTGAAGTTATGTGATTCATGTTTCTTCTTAATATCTTTCATATTTCACTATATTAATTAGATATCAAGAAATTTAAATTATTAATAACTTATTTTGACTTGAAATTTTTTTTCTCAAAAATATAATGTTATATTAGCAGCTGTGAATATGGTCTGAAGCTCTATTTAGAATCTTAGCTTCTATGTAAATAACCTATTTATACTAATGAATACATAATAATAGATTTATACTTGCATATAAAAATATCACAATAAATATTCAAAAATTTTAAACTTTTAAAACATATTTTGTTAGATATAACAGAAATAAATAATTTTTTAGATTGTTAAAATAAATAATGAAGATTTTATTGATTTTGTAAACTGAAAATAATCTTTTTAATGATAATGTATAATCTTTTTGTTTTGATTGTGATTTCATTTTTTTAATATAGAAACAGAAAACCATTAACACAACACAAGACTGAAAGTGGCGCTAGTTGTACACATGTCACAAATCTGATTTCTTACCAGTTCACAAATGAACTCATATTGTCAAATAGCGATAATGATTAAAATATGTATGAAAAATGTAAAATTAAATACTGTAGTCAATAAAAAAGTTTGTCTTGTATTAATTTTTTTTAAATATTTGAAATTTTTTATTAGTCATACTTTATTTTCTTTTTTTTTTTTAATCCAAATTTTAAAGTAATTTTTCCTTGTTGCTTTGCTTTTATGTGATGTCTGAAAATTACAGAACCTATCCCCCATTTTTCAAGGTAAGTTAAGTCTATTTTTGTGTGATTTCTTTTGTGGTGTTTTCTGAGGAACCTATCTACCACATAAAATGAGACCCAGGTGTACTTACATATTTTTGTCAATTGTGTTTTAAAAATTAGGAAGTCAATTAATAATATCTAACAAAAAGTAGTTCCTATTAAAAATAAAAATGTAAAAATTATAAATGATGTGATGTGATGCACTGTGACTTCTCTTGGCAAAGAAATGGTATGCAACTAAATAGCTCAATCTCTTGAGAAAAAATGTAAATAAAATTTTAAAAAATCTTAAAATTATTGTATAAATTAAGAAGTCAAATAAGAATAATGATAAAAAAATTTATAAGAGCATGACATTCCATAAAATGTGATTTTAACAATCTGGTTTGGTCGGTAGGATAATGGCAGAAAATGTTAATATTAATACACAAGGGAAATATAGCAATATTATTTTAACTTAATATTAAATGGGGGTGTGTATGATAAATGTATAAAGAAAAAATATTTAAATATAAATACCATATCAATGATCTTTATTCTGTGGGTTTTGTAAATTTTCTAACATTTATTATTAACTAAACTTGATTTCTGAGCATGTGATTAAAAAATATCGATGTAAAAAGGAGGCAGATATTATTAAACATAATTTATTCTTCATCATGGAGTTTTGTGGATTGTAATAAATATCATTAACATTATGTTTAAACATATCACACACAAGGCAATTGTATTATTTATTACATGTATGGCTTATGCACACATTAGAAAAACATATATATTGTACCCTCACTTCTCGATATATGATATAATTTAAAAATATGACTAGCTCAATCAAATCATTATGCTCGGCTAAAATATGTACAAATATCTTTAATATATTTTTATACTATTATAACTTATTAGATTAAGATAGTTCAATATAATGTACTAATTAAATAAGTATTTAATTAAAATCATGAGACTGTGAAGTGAAGTTACAATTGGTAATCAGATTTACATTGAGTCAATGTCTCTCCAAGACACTGTCTCAATGGCATAAGAATACTAATACTTCTTTATTATCTCATTACTAACTCTACAGCATTCTTATGGCTTTTACAAATTATTATCTTTAATAATAATAGATAAATAAATCTCAATCTATTGTTAAGGAACTATAATTAAATGATCTCAGGTTCTTCTAATTATCTTAAAGTAATAATAATTCATGTAGATAGGAATGATAAGGGATTTAATATCAAACCTAAATACACCTAACTTATTCTAATAATAATCACTAACAATAATAATCTTTAGGGTATATCTTAATCTTATCTACTGGGTTATACTTTTAATCATTAAGAAAATAAATAGATCATATGCATGTCTTTCATTTCCATATAGTATCTTAATTTTAAAATAGACCAAAATCTTATAATTTAATAATTTGTGGCAATAAATAGTATTATACTCTTATATTGTGCATTATAATTATTTTATGACCATTGTAATATCATATGTTAATGTCAATCAATTTCTATAAATTATATTAAGAAAATATTGTGTTTCTTTCTCAAATAATAAAATAATAAATTCATATTGTGCAAATATTATGTTTATTCAAATTATCTGTTGTCAAATGCTATGGTGTAAAATAATGAACTCAACACATCTTTTAAAACAACTTAACAAATTTATTTACATCAACGTTAACAAATAATTTATTTACACTATTTACATTTAAATAAAATTAAAGAAAATAAACAAAATAAGAAAAATAAGATTACAAGATTTTTTACACTGTTACTATTTCCATAACTATAAGCAGATAATTTATACATTTCAGAAAAATGTTTTATTAATAAAATTCAATTAAGTTTATGACTTTAATTTACATAAACATTACTTATTATCAATTAATATAAGAAAGATTCTATGTCAGATATCATTCATGTAGCATGTATGTAAGTAAACCAACTTTAATAATTAAATGCTATTTCACTTAAGTCCTACTGTTATTTATATTATAGTGTATAAGGCTGTATTATATTTATTATCAGTATGACTCAAATATTAATTAATGTATAAACTGATATAATTTTGTAGTATAATATCAATTATTGACTATCACTGTTTATTTCATTCTGATATAATGTCATACTACATGTCTTATTAAAATATGCAATACGTATATGTATTTTTTTTAAAAATAATATTTTAAAATTATTCAATAATTTCAACTTTTATAAAGTATAATGTTAAACAAAATTCTATGATTCTTTGCCATTTTAACTCATTACTTTTCTTTACTTATTATTCCTATTCCGTTATAAAACTACTACCTACAAAAGTCATTTTAACCCTACCTAATTTCAGTAAAACAAATGACCAATTTTAAAAAACAAAAAATAATAACGATTCAAACTCTCCTATACCTCATCATATATTTACAATAAGCCCTCAATCAAAAATATAAAATTTCTATGTAAACTTAACGTAACTCATCTAATAAAAATAAAAAATAAAATATATAGACCTTATATACTTCTTACTAACTTTAAAAGAAAAAAAAAAAAAAACTTACACTAGTATAATAAATCTTATTTCTAATATTGGAACAGAAACATTGAAATTCATTCACGAAAGAATCATATAATTATTTCTAGGGTATCATATTACGTTGTACTAAATTTATATCATCAATTTAAAATATGCATATTAAAATAAAACTGCTATTTTTACTGTTATGCGTGTACATTATTTAAATATTAATACATTCATTCAATAATCATATAACATTTGGTTGATCTAAAGAAAACATAGTAAATACATCAAATCATTATTATTATTACACAATTTTACCATAAATAATACTTCAATGTACAGTCCGTCACAAGATGTCCTCCAGGATTCCAGTTTACAAAATAATTTCACATTCACACTCAACAATTATTCTTTAAAATATTACGTGTTGTATAATTATAAAATAAACTTTAAGCAATAAAAATTATATTAGTATTTAGTTATTATTTTTTAAAAAAAAAATGTAAATGTACCTTTCCTATCTTTAATAAACCAATAATTAATTAATATTTATGTTAGTTAATAATCAAGACATATTACGTAACATCCAACGGTGTTTTCATTCAGTTGTTATTGTTCTTTTTCCTAGGCACAAATTTTCACTAAACATTACTTCCTTTTCCGGTACATCACGTGTTTATTAAAAGTTTTAAATGAAGAAAATGAAAACGTTCTTTTTTTAAAAAATAAAATAAAAATAAAAGTCAGAGTTAGTTCCACCATAAACAAAATAAAATTAAAATAGTTTATAGGATCCATATTTTCTTCTTTATAGGAAAATTATTTTAAAGTTATTATTTTTTAGCATTAGTTTATAATTTATAAGTTCTTGTTTAATTATTTTCTAACTTTACTTGGATATCCATATGTAATTGATTTGCGCACTCCATAACAGATATTAGGTAAGATTATTTTTAGAGTCTTCTATACGACCAGCGTTTAGACTTTAATAATTCAATAATTTCTTACTTATAAGTATTTCTTGGCCAATTAACTTCCGATTTATTTGCCTTATAAAACTATCAAAATTTAGTCTTTTAAACTATAAAGACTTAACAAGGCAAACATTTATATAATCATTGCTATTTATCATCTTTACTAAGTTATATACTTAGATTTATAATTAATAAATACTTTCTTCATAAAGAAGTATTTTCATGCTTTTAAATATCTAATTTATAAAAATCAACTACTATTAGCTTTTAAATTTATACAAAGTCCAACGTATTACTTTTAGGCATATAATAACTCTGCTAGTCAATCCAGCGTTTGTTAAATTTTTAGCGCAAAGTCTCCAATATATTTTATCCTCATATGATGTCTTCATGATTATTTGATAGTAAATTGAGCTTCAGTAAGGAAACGATTAATAGGGAACTACAATAAATTAACACTGCATGTTCATTGGTAACTTTTATAAATTATATTAAAAATTACTCTCTAATAATTTTAAAAACGATTTTTAGAGCGTCTATAATCACTTAGCTATTTTTAATAGCAACTTTTACTTTAAGAATTTCAATCACAAGTCACCTCCTAACAATTGAACCTTGGTTTTATACCAGAAGAAAACTCCCACTTGATTGGTGAATTAAACAATTGACTTGCTAGCTTATTTACATATTTCACCAACAAGACAGAATTAAAAATAAATAATGACTTTTTTAATATTTATTATTTATCACATTATTAAATTCTTAAATTAATATTCATTATTTATTTAGATCTATTAAACATTTTTTAAAAATATACTTTCTTACTTAACTTTTACGTTTAACTTTTATAAGATTATTTTTATAAACAAACTAAGTCTATTTTTATTCGTTATGTTTTAAACAGTATTTTAAAAACAGATTTAATATTTCACATTAATTATCTTTATTTTTATTTCATGATAGCCAAAATAATATTTATAAATTTTATAACAGAATTTTTAAAATAGTTTTGCAACTTTACTAAAAAACTCCCAAGCATGTGTGTACGTATTTAAATTAACATCTGTGTTTTACAATAAAGCTACAAACGCTTGTAATAATCTAAAAATAAACTAACAATACATTTTTTAAAATAAATATTTTAAAATAAATAATATCTTATAACAATTTTTAAAGTAATACTTTGATATTATTAAAATCAAATATTAATCTTTTATCATGTAATACTAATAATTAAAATATTTATATTCATTTATTAAATACTAATTTTTATCAACAATAAATATATGCATTTAATTTTAACTTGTCTTTTAAAACTTTAACTTTAAACATTTATTTATTAAATTTATTAATGTAGTATTGCTTATGGCCAGTTTTCCCAACCATATACTATTATCATTCCCATTGAAATGTCTCTCTCAAACATCAGCACAATTTTCACATATCAAATACTCATGAATTACTTTAGTTACACTTTTTAAAAAGATTGTCATAAATAAAACTAAAATCATATAACTAAATATATCTTAAATTTAAAATTTTTTATAAATGGATACAACAATTATATGGAGACCCATATAAAAGGGCACAATATATATAATAAATGTACGAACTAACTAAAGGGAAAATAAAAACATAATAAAAAACACACAATTACTTCTCTATAAAGCTGCTTTAATGGTTTGTAATATTTTAGCATTTAAATTTGGGAAATAGCCATTTTGCTGTGCTTTCTGATGAAAACCAGTCTGCTGGTTGAAATATTAAAGCAGCTTTATAAAGAAACAATTGTGTGTTTTTATTATAGATAGATAGATAGATGGATGGATGGATGGATGGATGGATGGATGGATAGATAGATAGACAGACAGACAGATAGATAGATAGATAGATAGATAACAGTACTTAAATAACACATTACCGTATAAAATATTTATAGAAAATGGAAAATGTATGATATTAATTACCAAGTTTTGTAATTTCAGGTAGCGAGGACTTGATAGATTTTTCCATCGTTATTTTATTCCGCAGCTAAAATCAGTTAGATATCCTTTTACTGACCCGTATTATATTATTATCTGATTTTGCTATGAACTTTCTATCTGAAAAGAATTCTTAACCTGATTAAAACCTTAAAAATATTTTACTTTAAACTGGCATGTATTCAAACTCAGGACATAAGATTGACAAGTAGAAGTTTCTAATTATTATTACAGTTCTAAAAAATAGCGTTATATAAATAAATCATTCGTTCTATATATGTTTTATATATACATTACAAAGATTAAAAAAGTTGTGTTTTTATCTGAACACAACTCCCTGGTGGGATACGAAGAGCCATATTTTTCTAAGTATCATTTAATATTTATAGTCAGAGAGTAGGAGGAAATGTGGGTGATTAAAAATTAACCTCTTAAGTAGCTTAGAAAGTGAATTTAAAATAGTCTTTTTTAATATTCCATTAGAAAGTAAAACTTCTGTTAATATTAATTCTTAATAAATAATTTCCATTTAACATGTATTTTAATACTTCATTTGGAACACTTTATTATATTTAATATCTTAATTTGCTGCTTAATCTTAGCATCTACCTAGAAAGAATGATGGACGCATTTTTTATTATATGTCAATTACTTATAACATTAGAAAAACACCAGCATAGGAAAAATATATGAGTTTATATACTTACAACTTATTATTATATTATACTCTTGTTTGTATTTGAATTAAATTTTTGATCATCTTCCCATAGTGTTATTTTTCTTTAATTTCATTATTCCTTATTTTTCTATTTACTTTTAGTGATTACTATTATTTTAACATTTTTTGATATTTTAATTTTTATGCTTATTCATATTTTTAGACACTTTTTAACTTTTATTTTTGCAATTATTTTTTAATTATCATTTCTCTGAGATTCCAGGCACCCAATGAATAATTAATATATAATTTTAAGCTCAAAAATTGTGCAATATTTTTATTTTGATAAGACTGTTGGAAAATTGGCGAAAAAGGCAACGTGTGTGGGAGTAAGATTTTGGGAAATGCATGTGGGAAATAATAGTTATGTTTATTTGTTAATTACTTCGAAACTGCTAATATTTTATATTTTAGTGTTTTATCTGCATTGGTAGTTGAATACTGTCACATGACATATTCATAAAACATATTTCAATTTTGTACTCTTGATTATCTTAAGATTGTTCATTAATTTTATAAAAGATGAGTGCAAATACAAAGTTTCAGATAGAAAACCTTCTAGAGTTTTCCAGTGGATAACAAGAAACAATTTATCTACGCTAAAAATCATTACAACATCATATGACCGCCATTTGTTATTCTTACACAATCTGTTAAAATACAAGCAACTTTCTCCAGACAGTAGTGATACCTAGTGCAAACCATAGTAATCAGTTCTTACTAGAAGATTGGTGGATCAAATCCTTGTCTAGTGCCTACTCATCCAATATCCCCAGGGTAGTTTCTAGCTTATGGGTTTTATCAGTAAGGGCCATGGATCAGAGAGGACTGCAACCAGATCTTTGGATTTAATGCAGTCCTCCAGTAGCCATTTTTTATATTTTTGATTATTATAAAGCTATGAAGCCAAACTGTAAACACAATAATGTTTTCAATCCATGCTTGTTTACTTGTATATACAGATCTGAATCTGGGTCATTATCTATATATTTAAATGTCTTTTATTTTTCAATAACCATAGTCACTAATGTGCATTGGCTAGTATTGATAATAAACCACTAAAATATCACATGACTACTATTCCTTATGCCTTAACAATCTGTTAAACCAGTAGTAATTTTCTTCATACAATAGTGTCACTTAGTGCAAACTATAGTAATTAGTGAATCCTTGAAATTTGTATACCAAGGTTACTGATCCAATATCTCCAGATTGTTTTCTATGCTTTCCTCAGCAAGAAGCTGAATCCGATAGCTCTGTACCAGATCTGAATCTTGATACAGTGCTTTTAGAACTAAGGCTCTTCACTGAAGAAAGTCTAAACATGAAACATAAAGTGTAAAAAAAAATAATCATCATTTATAACTAATATTGATTCATTGCACGATGAAGATCTATCCAAGTTTAATTCAGTTTTTCTTATCTATAATCTCTTTTCTTTGTCATATGTTGATCCTGTCTAGGCTTTTTAAGGCTTTCAAGATCCAATTTAAAACTTCTACTGCCTATCACTCACCATCGCTTCTAGAATTTTATCCGCACAACTTCATTTCAGTTTCTTTGTATTATAATATCAGTGTTAGCTGTTTATTCTGGTACCTATGTATTTCATTTTCAATTTCTTTTTGATACTCTTAATAGACATGATTTCATATTTTCTTAACACTTTGAAGCTTTTCTGTTGAGTGCCCAAATCTCAAATCCATTTGTAAGAAATGGTAAAACAAAGCTTTTACAAACTATTCTTTTCAAACACACAGGCATATTATATTTTAACATTATTTAATCAAAAATACCTTATCTGCGTTTAATTCTATGATTATTTTTATTCATTATGTTTCTCTCTCTATTAATAATCTGATCAAATATTTGCAGTCGTTAACTTCTAAAATAAATCATCATCATCATTATCAACCATTATCAATCCACTGCAGGATGAAGATCTCTCCTAGTTCAATCCATCTTTTCCGATTTTTAGCTTCTCTTCTCCACATCACCCCTGTACCCTTTTTTATTTCATCAAATCTCTTGGAATCCAGTTTAAAATTTCAACTGTCCATCTATTATCATCTCTTCTAGCAATATGTCCATCCCAACTCCACTTCAGTCTTTTAATTTTTTCAAGGAGATCAGTAACACCTGTTTGTTCTCTTACCCATACATTGTGTTTTCAATCTCTTCTTATTACTCCCAACATGCATCTCTCCATACTTCTTTGAGTGGTCTGAAGTCTCTGTATTGCTCTTCTATTAAGTGTCCAAGTCTCAGATCCATAAGTAAGAACTGGCAAAACACATTTATTAAAAACCTTCCTTTTCAAACATATAGGCATATTTCCTTTTAGTATAAATAAATACCCTCAATTTAATAGTAGATATTCAAGTTTTTCATGAGAAATCAGTTTGAAATAATTGGACATTAGAAGAATGGTCAAGCAACATTATGTGGATATCAGCAATAGGGTGCTATCATTGCTTATCAATTGATAAATGTAAATTATTTTTTTTCTCTTGATTTTAGAGCTAAATTAAACATTTCAATAAGTTATTTATTTCATTAAGATACCTAATTATTTTAAAAGAGCCAAATTTTCTGTACTCAAAATATGGACCATTTCTACAGATAAACATCTTAATGATTATTATTAACTGTAATCATAAAATATCACGTGATCATCATTTTTTATGCTTACATAAGCTGTTTTTCATAGAGACATAACTCTCCATACATGCCATTCCATGCAAGCCATAGCCACAAGCTAGAAACTAATCTGGAGATAATGAATAAGCACTTGATAGGGATTTTATGCTCGAACCTTCCTGCATCCATTGATTACTTTGGATTGTACTGAGTGGCACTACTGTATGGAGAATTTTGCCTCTGTAAAAACTAATCATAATCTTTAAACTATTTACATAACTGGGAAGAGGATATTATATTGTCATAGATTGGCACATACTAAACCAAGACAATTAACATAAGGTAATTTATTGCACATGGGTTTGAGTGCTGGAGATGACAAAACTACCTTTGGCTACGACCCATGGATCATCAGCTTCAATGCACCATTCTACCACTACCCAAAATCATGTGATCTGATTCAACTGAACAATATTGATTTGATATAAAATGCACTATGTGAATTATTTAAAATGTCTTTATCCATGTGATTAAGATATATGTATCTAATGCAAAATTTTAAGTATATTTGAGCTATGTATATATGAATAACAAATTAGCATTGATATAAATAATCTACCCTCTTTGTCTACCCTGGATATTTCTATTTTAAGATTGGAATTCTTACTACAAATGTATTTCTGATCAAATCCTCAGTCATGTTCATCAATGAACAATCTTACATTGCACACATTCATACATCCAAGCAGATAGTTTATGTGTGCATGCTTGTGCATCTATATGTCTGATATTAAACCAGTGCCAATATATTTTAGTGAATTCAGTTATACACTAACTGTGGACAGTTTCTAATGTTCATTGATTATTAAAGCTCACAATAGATAACTCTTGAATAGATTAGTGCTTTTCATATACATATTAGGTGCAACAAATGATAGTCATGTGATGCCTTGTTTAGTACATACAATAAGGAGAATTTAGCTGTTAAGTGTAAATTGGGAATGTCCTGTAATATTCTGTAACAGAGATAATTGGAGATTTTTACAATTTAAGTAAGAATGTAAATAGAGGGATTTGAATTCAGAATTTTTCAGTCTCTTCTTGCTCCATCCCAAGCAAATAATATCCATGACCACATACATGCAAAAATTATACATTATCCCCAATATTCATATTTTGTGCAGAAGCAGCACTCAGCAGTTTGACCAGATCATAATCCCCCACACATACATACAGTCAGTGATTGGTTTATATTAAGATAGAAATTCCTCAAACTTTAATGGACAGGCTTCAATCTTCCCACTTTTCCAACTATTCAACTGAGATTGCATATATATGTGTGTATGGGAGATTATGACCTAGTCCAACTAATGACTGCTGGTTTTGCATGAAATATGTATATTGAGGATCATATCTTTTTTGCATGTGTGTGATAATGTGTATCAATTGCTTGAAATGAAGTAGAGAACAAATAGATTTAAATTCCTGAGTTAAAATCCATCTACTTACATATATAAAAACATTAAATATAACCAAATTACATACTGCCTTCGAATTATAATTTGAGTCACAGTGAATGTCAATAATATTAAACAAAGCTATCCACTTGAATCTCTTATACAAAATCAAATTGATGCAGTGTTAAATTTTGAGCATATTGGTAAATTGGTCAAATGGTGAATTTTGGTAACTCATAGGCCATGAATTGTGGCATAGTTCTATTACTTTCGGTGTTTGAACTTCCTATATACTACTGACAATTTTATTATTAATATTAGTATTGTATGATTTCATAAAAAATATGAAAATTTGGTATATAGAACTCTTTTTAAAATGTGAGCTAAGATGAAAAACGTAACTTATCTGTAATGAAAGATCAAAAAAAATCTCTGCGAAATTGACTTTTTTAAAAATTAATATAATAATCCAAATATTTCATAAAAATGTCAAAAAATAATAATCCTACTGTAAAAACAAAATCATCTTAAGCTTATAAAAGTTTCAATAAAAAATATCAGAACTAAGAGTAATCAATTTTTCAAGAAAAAGAAGGAATAAAAGAAGAAGAAAAAAGGAGGAAAAAAAAGAAGAAAATGAGAAGAAGCAACGCAACAACAAGATGAATACAAACAAAAAGAAGATAAAAATACGAAGAAAAAGAAAAAAGAAGCAGAAGAAGAAGCAAAACAAGAAGAAAATGAATAAGAAGAACAAAAAGAAGATAATAATGGTGATGACAAAATTATTAACTGGAAGTAAGGCCATTATCAAAAAGTAAAGAAATGATTAAAACAAAAGAAAACAATTATGAGATATCTATAAGAACCAAAATTAATAAAGTCAATAACTAGTGTAAAATTGAGATCATTAACAATAAAATTACTCACCTAATAACAGATATATATAAGAAATGTAACTTGGATTTAAAATCTTAGTGGTTTTTTTTTAATTTGAAGTTATTGACTTTGTGCTATAAAAAAGTGGCTACAAGATAAATTGAAACAAACTTTATTATGAAGACATGGATGTAATACCACTAATATTGGGCATTAATTGAATGTTCAAGCTTTCACTAGATGGCTCTGGAGTAGAATAAAGAAAACTGCTAAAGGCATAACCAATAAAATGTATAGAATTGAAAATTATGATGAAATAAAAATTAATTGCTAAAAAATAACCAAAGTTCAAAATTAATAGATAGCAAATGGCAAATATATTCTACTGGCCTTTAATAAATCAATACTAGTATATTGTAAATATAGAACTTTATATATATTAAAATTAATAGGTGAAGATACTGAGGGAAATAAACATTTTGATAAGCCTCATATTGTGAATGCTGAACTACTTCAAGTTGAATCTCGTTTCTCATCTTGCACACAGTCACATTATTCTTTAAGATCTAATGGTTTTTCTTTCAAAAGTTAACCTTGATAATGGCGGATGCTAGTCCGTCGAAATATCGGTGTTTCATGAAAAATAATACACGGTATAGCCCAAAAAGTTATAATTTTTTTACATCATACAACTGTGAAAACATTATATATATATATATATATGGGTGTGTGTGTGGGTGGGAGATAATGATCTGGACCAACTGATGAGTGCTGGTTCAGCACAAAATAAGTATAGTGATCATTTTTCTTATTCACATGTGAGTGGTCATGTGTATTTGGTTATAGAAGATGGAAAGGATAGCTGAAAGAAGCTTAAAAGTCTTTGTTCAAATCCTTTTTAATTATTGACTTTTAAATAATTAAAAAAATTAAGTGATTAATATTCACAATACTTTAATATAAATCTTATTTTGAGTAACAAACCTATACAAAATCATCAGTGAGTTTGCCTTATGTAGTTTAATGCAGCAATAGACTTGCAGACTCTGGGGTTCAAAGTCCTTGCATCAAAGCTTAGTTCTGACATAGCTAATGCTCAAACATCTTATAAAACCCAAATAGTGAACCATACAATTACCTTTTACGGAAAGTGTTTATAAAGTTAAATAGTGGTTTTAATTTATGTGCATTTTCATGTGCATTATTAATAAGTCCACCACTTGGCTGATATAATAAAAAGATGGACAACTTATGCATATCTATGTCTGATTTAGCAATGTATTCTCACTGCACTTTTATATAAAGCACCATTCTCAATATGCTTTCTGGATTAAAGCCCAATTATTATCATTGGTGTGCAAACATCTTATGACTTCTTAAGTGGCAACCACTGGATGATTTCTCAGTGATTTCTTGTTACAATTAAAACCTTACTGTTAAGCATATTGTTACAGAGTAAAAATACTATTACACATCTATAGAATTAAATATTATAATTTGTGACTGATGCGTATTTTAGAAGGGTGATCATAAATTATGGCTTCATTGCCTTTAACTTAACTACTACCATATTACTTTAGAACCATTGGATGTTTCTCTTGAAAAAAGTAAAAGTAGTTTTGCAGCTTCATAGATTTTAATTTATGCATAAAATTAAATGAAAAAGAAAATGGAAGTCCAATTTATTAAATTTTCAAATAAAATGAAGATTTAATACAGAAATCGAAGATGAGAATTTTCAAAAACTCTCACCAGGTGAAACAATAGAAAATAACTTATTGTTAAGGGTTAATATTATGAGACTCCCCCTCAGTGAGACAAAAACACATTCCAAGGGTGTTGTAATATTTGCTTTGCTCCAAGCTTTCCTCACATTCATCATACATTGATTAAAACATCTCACATGTTTAATGAACTGCAAATATACAGTATATTTTTATGTGTGTAATATGCATATGTAAATTAAGATTATAGAATAGACAAAATTTTATAAAATAATGTAGTTAGTTGTTAATAATAATAAAGTTGTGCTAACACACATTTAACATAAAGCTGTATAAATTAACAAATTAATTGTAGTTAACAAATTAAAATGGCTATGCGCTTTCGAGAAAGTGCATTTCTCATAATCATAGCTTATTATGACTCATTCATTGGAATCATTATATATGTACAATATGCAAATGAATCAATTAGCCCATCTTCTGGATATAGCAAAACATGATTCTTCACAATTAACGACAAAGGAGTCATCCACTATAAAATAAGTATCTGTTACCTTATGTTTAACACTGTGCCTCTTAGTACAAACCAATTTTGCAGAGGTGGGTTTAAACTCATGTGTGGATACTTTTTGATGTTGTGCAAAACTGAATTCCATTCTGGGTTATTATGTGACTTATTATATCTATACTTATGATGTGACAACCTAGTAACTATGGAGGCTCTGGTCTCACCATAGTATAAGGTTTTGCACCCATTGCGAGAGCATGCAACATTATACATGGCCTGTGGGATCCGATCAGAAGTATCTTTAGTATTGTTAATAAACCTATTAGTTGAGAGAGGTGTGTGAAAGCTCAAAGGAAAAAGAAATCTCATTTGCATATATATACTTTTTGCATGTGGTTTACTCTTTCACATTCACTCAAATAATAAACTTGTATTTTTTAATATACAGTATCATACTTTAATCATAACTAAACAAATTCTGAATGTCTTCATAACTTTTTTTCTCTATAGGAATGGTAATAGCAGCCTCATTATTAGCAAACGGTGTTTTGATGTTTTTAATTTTTTATTGAATTCTAAAATCTATCTATACAGTCACCTCTATTTTCCAGTATCAATTTCAAATTTTCATTATATTCTTCAAATTTTAAGCTCTTTGATACAGCACACAATTATTTTGCAGTTCTTTGTTTTTGTTACTACTAAATCAATAACTTTCATTTTATCATTTAAGTGAGATACTTTACAAATTTTCTTAAATTTCATAAATCTTTGAGCTTTTTGTTAAAAAATATTTTATAATGTGAATATCATACCAGATCAAATGGAAGAATAAAAAGTGTGTTCTTTCAGCTTAACTTGAAGAAATGTGATTAATAAATATGATCATGTATGGCACTCTGAAATACAAAACTGGCTGCTGTTGTATGGGAAAATTGATTAAAAATGTGAATTTTAATATTTTAGTTTTTATTTACATTATTTTGAATAGTATAGAATTGAAGCAATGTTACGACCATGCTTTGATTTAGTAACTATACAAACCATCATATGAACATTCATATTGGTTGAGGACTTTTATACCTTACTGAACAATACCTGCTTATCTGTTTCCTAATTAAGGCCGGATGACCATTGCCATCATACTTTGTTTAATGACTATACTAACAGTCACATGACTATTCATATTGATTAAGGACTTTTATATCTCATCCAACAATATTTGCATACCTTTTTCCTAATTAAGACTGGATAATTGATCATGGTCATACAGTAGCATGCCTACCTGTTATTTTTGCAACTTGAATTTAAGTTTGGACTAAAGTTTATTTAATAGAATTGGGATTTTTTGCTAGTTAGCCAGATCAGTAGTGAACATAGGTCAACTTGCAAAATTTGTTTCTAAGTGAGTGTTCTGTTTTTCTTAGGTAAAGATAATGACATGGCCTTTTCTACCAATGAAATAAATCACTCTTCTATCAGTTTCACTCTTCTAGCTTAATTGGCATATCTGATAATGACAATCTTCTTCCTTAAAAAAAACAGACAAAACTCACTATACATATTGCCACACACAGCAATCCTAAGATCTAGGTGCAGTGCTCTCAGATCCAAGGCTCCTCACTGATGAAGGCCACAAGCCAGAAACTAGTCTGGGAATATTGGATGAGTAGGCACTAGATGGGGATTTTATGCACAAGCCTTCTGGCATCCATTGATTACTCTAGCTTGCTGTGTGTGGCAATACGTATAGTGAGTTTTGCCTGTTTTAACAACAGTTATACACAAGCATAAAGAAGTGGTAGTCATGTGATGTTTATTGGCTTAATCTTCTTTCTCACAGTTCCTTTATGAGTAATGCAATATTTTGAATCTGTTTTACCTTTTATCCTTCTGGATGAGGTGGGTGACCTAGTAGTAAAATCTTAAGCATATATGTGACATGAGAACATTTTCAGTAGTTACCTAATTGAAATTTTAAATCACATATTATGAGCATGAAAAATGATTATGGCAACAATTATTTCAAGAGATCATTAAGTTACACACTATGTTAACATTTAATAAAATTTATGTTCACAAACAGGTAGAAAATTTTTTGAAGTTTATAGGCCTATATAGAAAACACTTTTTAATGGAATTCTATTTAATTATATGGATCTCAAAAATACAAATATTATGGAAAGAGTATCTGAATAAACCAGTGTTAAAGATAATTTTTTTTAATAATTATTAAAAGATCTGGGCCTTTATGTTTTAGATATATCCAGTGTAGACCATTACAACTAGTTGTGTTTAAGATAAGTACACAAAATATCATAGATTTAATCAACTTTCTAACAATAGAAATAATAAAATGAACATTATTCCCCAAATTGTAGGATTCACCACCAGTAGTGTCAAAAAGAGTGATGTCAAGATAAAATACATCTTCAATATTGTTTTTTTTTTAATTAATTGAATAGCTTTTATTTCTCAAGAGTTTATAAGGGGTTCAAATCCTGGCATTGCCAAAATTGAAAGCAATCTGAGATCTTTATCCACCATAATCTGACATACCACTACATTAAACATGGCAGGGCCTTCAATCCTATTAAAACTAAATAATGAAAAATATTAAATAATTATTATTAACTTGGTAAACAAAATACAATTAAAATTTAAAATAAAGTAATAAAATCATATAACATTACTATTAATAAATAGTAAAAAAGATTTAATTCTTAATGAGAATGAATTTATTTCTTTACCATTTAATTCATCAATCCACAAATTGACTTGTATAAACAGTTTTTTATTGGGTGATATGATAGTGGCCAGGAAGAAGGTCTTGATTTTAATTTTTTATTAAATAGTTAAGAGCAGTCAACTGATAACAAATCTGTTTCTGGTGTAGTTGTATTTATATATTGGACTATTTCCATCATCTAATATATGTATTGAATGTCTTTAGAAAAATTTAACTTTATTTAAATATTCCAAATACATTCAACTGTTAGTAATAGCACATCAAACATGTTTGTATATGCTCAACGTTTCGAAAGGTATTAGTCTCACCTCTTCTTCAGATGTTGCTGGCATAACCAGTGACAGTACTAGCATAGATTCGAATCTGGGTCCTTAGATTCATGAGTTTTGAATTTTAAGGTAACACTCTAACCAACTGAGCCATCCTGTCAAACAACAGTCTGTAGTAATTTCATATACTTATTTATGAGGTTCCTCCTGATTGCTCCACCTTTTTCTAAGGGCAAAGTTGATTAATGATTTCCACACATTATGTAGTTTATAACATTTCTTGGAGTTGTGATAAAATTTATAAAATCCAAAATCATAATGAAAGAGTTAAAGTTTTAAAAATAGATATCATATGTCAGCTTTGTATATTCATGAACTGAATACAGATAATAAAATATTATTTGACAATGCAGAGTTTATATTTTATGAAAGAAATGAATTAAAAAAAGGGTAAAAGAAATTCTGATGATAAATTTTGTTGAAATTAAGGCCACCAAACTCACAAAGACTTCCTTTGATGGTAAAAGAAGTTGTTGTTTGAAGTGAATGATAAGACTATTTTGTTTTGTATATAGCATTGGTGGTCGAGAGGTCAGCACAGCTGCCTTACAAGCAGTTGTCCCAGGTTAGCATCCCGACCGATGCTATGACACATGAAAAAAAAGTTATATTTGTTAATAGATGAAATCATGATTGTGGAAGGACTTTAGTAATTTTTTTCTCTAATATTGTAATGTTATACGATTTTCTATTTTATTTGCAATTATTAGTATAGCATTAGACAATATTTAATTAAAATTTAATATCAAATGCCAAAATGATATAAATATAAAATTAATATTAAAAATTAAATTTGAATTAAATTAATTTTTTATAGTTCTTAATAAGTATAAAAATTTTATATCTTTATTTTTTTGTGATGGGATAATTACATATGTATTGTGTATGTTATAGCTTTGAAGAAGACTGCAGATTGGTTGAAACAGTCAGTTAATTTTGGAAATGAGAAATAAAGTAAAATGTTAAATGTGCCTGCTGTATAATGGGTAGGATAATGTGCTAATATTGTTTTACTATATTAGTGAACACAATCTTAATAAATCAATATGAATCATTCTCAAATAACACTTCACATTTCTAATAAATGTTTTAGAACAGAATGTAACAATAAATAAATTAATCTTCTTAAAATATTAATATCACAAACATTGCAAATTTAATGTTACAAAAACAAAAAGAACAATTAAAAGGCAACAATTAGCGTAAAAGCTCTATTTACTAACAAATAGAAATGTGTAAAAAAGAGTCATGTGATATCTTTCTGATCATGTGATGTTTTATTTGTTATGAAAAAGCATCCAATACTTTTAAGATAATTAACTCCAAAATTCCAGATTGTGAAAATATAAAAGTAATATTTACTGAGGCTATAACCTCGATAATATGCATATAAAATGTGATAGTAGGGACCTCTACAGGTGTTTTAACCACAAGCTTACACTATGGAAAAGTGCAATATGTGTTTCAATGGTTTGTTTTGGGAATTCACAAAAAGTTCAAGCATCAGAAATGTAGTGTGGTTGCAATCCATGGACCTTGACAAGACTGCAACAAAGCATGCTGGGAATTAAAAGAGAATATAGTAATTAAATAGTTTACTATTCGGTTCATATGTTCAAGCATCAGAAGTGATAGCACTAGGCAGAGATCCATGGACCTTGAGATTCAGTCTGTACCACTCTACTCTGGGAATTCAGAAAGAATATAGTAATGGAATGAATTATTACTCAAGAGTTCATAAGAGAATCTAGCATCAGAAGTGACAGAGCTGGGCTGCAATCCATGGACCTTGAGCTCCACAGACTGTCACTCTTCCACTGTGGCAAAGCATACTTGGAACTCAGAAGATAGTAATTGAATTTCAGGAGTTCATCAAAAGTGACAGAGCTGGGCTGCAATCCATGGATCTTGAGCTCCACAGTCTGCCATTCTAACGCTGCAGCAAAGCATGCTGGGAACTCAGAAAGAATATAGTAATTGAATGATTTATTAGTCAGGAGTTCATCAGAAGTGACAGAGCTGGACTGCGATCCATGAACCTTGAGCTCCACAGTCTGCCACTCTACCATTGCAGCAAAGCATGCTGGGATCTCAGAAAGAATATAATAAATAAATGGCTTATTCCGGAGTTTATCAGAAGTAACAGAACTGGGCAATGATCCATGGACTTTGGCCTCCATAGTCTGCCACTGCAGCAAAGCATGCTGAAAACCCTGAAAGAATCAAATGACTTAATTGCTTATTATTCGGGAGTTCATCAGACATGATCTTGAGCTCAAAAATTGGCCATTCTGCCACTGCAGCAAAGTATGTTGTAAACTCAGCTGTGATCCTTGGACCTTGAGCTCCGGATTCTGACAACCTACCAATGCAACAAAGCATTCTGGAAATTCAGCTGTGATCAATGGCCCTCAAGCTCCAGAATCCTCCACCCTACCATTAGAGCAAAGCAAGCTGGGAACTCAGCTGTGATCCATGGACCTTGAACTCCAAAATCTGCCACTCAACCACTGCAGCAAAGTATGCTGAGAATGCAGTTGTGATCCATGAATTTTGAACTCCAAAATCTGCCAATTTACCACTGCAGCAAAGCATGCTGGAAACTCAGATGTGATCCATGGACCTTGAGCTCCAGAATCTGCCACTTTACTACTGTAGAAAAGCATGCTGGGAACTCAGCTGTGATTCACGGACAAAAATAGATAGAAAGCAATACTTTGTTACTTCATCAAAAATACAAAACATGAAAAATACAAAAAAATTCATTGCAAGGTTCATTGCATTCAATAAATCAGAAATTGAATAGTTAATTCTTTAAGAGGTCATGTGATCTTCAAACTCTCCTAGATCTTAGTTTTCTATGAAAATATTAAGCAGTTAATCCTATCCAATAATATAAACCTTAGGTATGTATTTATTGATAGTACTTTTTATACTAACTTATATATATACCCCTTTTGTAATGTCACACAACAAAATGTTAATTTTATTCTAATTCCCCCATTTGTATGCAAATTTTTATGCAAATATTCAATAGTAAAATTTGCTTTTAAAACAAAGTGAGAAAATTTCTTCCATAACCTTTAATTGTATATTAATATATATAGCTAAAAATACTGTAGTTAATTTTTAAATATATAAAAAGGTAGTTGATAAAATTACTCATAGAATTAACTTAAGTTAGACTGCTTTTCATAGAAATAACTTAATTAAAAAAATATTCCTAAACGAAAAAAAATAAAACACATTTTATTTATATTTATTCAGTGCTTACCTACTGATCGAGATTTGCATGTTTAATAGAAGAACAGAATAAAGACTTCAAGACATTGTAAAAGTCCTAGAAAGAGACCACATGTGAAATTGATGGATGTAATGAGGAAGTGTGCTGAGGTGATGTAGAATGAAGAGGCTAGAGATTGGAGAATATGGATTAAACTTGTTGAGACCTTCATCATACCGAGGATCAGTAATGGTTGCAAATTATGGTAGCAGGATAAATTGAAAATAATATACATGAAAGAGAAAAAACAAGCAAGTATCAATGATATAATTAAACAATTGTGATGTTGAAATAGAACCAATCTGGATAAGTTAGTAAAAGAGATGACAAGAGGTGGGCAGTCATGGTTTTAATCTAAATCCATTTGTAAAGAAATAAAAAACTACGTACAAGATGAGGTAAGGAAGATTTCTCAAATGATGTAAAGAAGTTATAAATTAAAACAATTACATTAAATTTGGAGGGATCATTTGGCAATGGACCAATAATTGATGAGTATCATGAAAATGAAAGAATAACTATAATTTGATTAGATAAAACAAAGAAGTTAGCATGTAAGACTTATTTCAGTGACTATTGAAAATAATAAAACCCACAGTTCAAGCTTACAAAAGAAAATCATGGCAACAATAATGCAAAATACAAATAATATTGCAAATTATGTTTTCCAAGCTCCTGGTTCAAATAAATATCGAAATATAAAGAAAATAAAGCTGTGTAACAACCCCATTCTCATCGGATGTGCTAAGCTAATTTAATACAGTACTCTTAAATTTTCTACATTACAGAGTTAAAAACAACAATTTCGAAACACAAATTTAAAATAAGAAAAACGGATAAACATAAGACCTAAACTCGAAAATAAGACCTAGCATGATTTTTGAGGCTGCTTATAACATAAGCTTTACTCCAAATATAAGCCCTAGTTAATATCAGCAGCTTGGTTTCTGCTTGCTTTTTTGTTCACCTGTTGAAACTTATGATGGATGTATTGAATTATAAAGTAATGGATATATAAATAAACAGTATTATTGACATTAATGTTTTAAATAAATAGAATATAAATTAGATGATTTTTTTGTATTTTAACATCATCCATTTTCAACAAATGTAATTCTACCTGTATTACAATTTATCTATCAGAAGTCAGTATATCAGACAATTTATAATTTCATTTATATATTTTTAGTTACTTGTTTTATTTATATTTAATCCTTAGAGTTAGAATACTTGATTTAATGTTAGAGTTTCATTATAGTAGCTTTTTAAATATTCAATCTAAAAGAAAAATTAAGTTTTTTTTCATCACATGATCACCATTTCTTATACTAGCACATAATTGTCATCAAACAAGGCAAAACTCTCCATACAGTAGTGCCACCCTGTGCCAACGAGAGTAATTAATGGATGCCAGAAGGATTGTGCATAAAATCTCTATATAGTCTGGGAATATTGGATGAGTAGGCATTAGATAGGGATTTTATGAACAAGCCTTCTGGCACCCATTGATTATTCTGTTGGCACAGGGTGACACTATTGTATGGAGAATTTTGCCTTGTTTGTTTTTTTCCTCGTGAAAGACTTTATTAAAATAACATAAGTGATTTTAATAATCAAAGTTTATCTTAAGTTAAATCATCAATCTTTCTTCTAAAGAAAAGTTTTTAAAAATAATATGCAAATGGGACTATTCCAAGTAATTTGGAAAGTGTTTACAATTTATGTAATTAATAATCAATGGATGTGGTTGTGTCATATATAAATTGTCCTTATTTGATGCACTGTATGTTGCAATGAATGTACTTAATATCACACAAAATACAAAAATATTTTCTAAATTTTTGTGCTTACATTTCTTTGTTGCTTTTGTGTGGTTAACCATTCTTGACAGTAATAATTTTTGTTACCATTCCTATCTTGCAAATCTTCAGTTAACAATTGATTTAATGGTAAATTTAAGTGGAATACTATTCTGATCACCAGATGAGATAAGTTCAAAAAGAAAGCTATTGTGATGAGTACAAGAAAGGAATTGTGGGAACTCCCAGGTAAGAATCTTACAGCTTCCTATAAAGAGAAGTATTTAAGCAGATGTAGATTTTTGTACATGAAAAAATTAGACATCTCCTAAAAATAAGCCCTAAAATATCTTTTGGAACAAAAATTAATATAAGATCTGGTGTTATTTTCAGGAAAACATGGCATGACAGCAGTTATTGTAATAAGTATGTATGCATGTTTGACAGTTTTATTAGTATGGCATTTATTATAATAAGTATGTATGCATGTTTGACAGTTTTATTACCATGTTTATGTACCTTAATTAGTAGGAGTTTATCCTGCATTATTTAGTGAAGTGGTTATGTAATGTCCATGCATAACACTCTACTCTGTCACTTTTAGAACATGGAAGCTACATGTTAATCCCTAGTAAAAACGTGACTGGTTTTCTTTATAAGCTTCCTGCACTGCCATTTCTGAATCAATGAGTGTGTTATGAAGTGCCATAGATTAGCTAATCACAATGAAAACTTTAATATGCTAGTAAGTATGAATCACAAATTATGATATAAAATATGACAGCCACTTTCATACCTCACTTTCTGTTGGCACAATGTGATAACAATAAATTTTGTTTTCAATTGGGCAGTCACAATACATTCTCAAGTAGTTTTCCAGATTTTATGATGGCAGAAAGAACATTGAAGATAGTCTGTGAAAATATTGTTACATCTCATGTTACTTTGATTAATGAACTGGTCCAGATTCTATGTTATCTTGACTGTACTGAGCATTCATTTCTCCATACAAATGGATAAGATATATTCAATAGCAAAGACAGCAGAGTAGGTAATGCGCTCACTGAATCCACGTGCTTTCATTGTGGAGGACAAACTGATTATAAGTTATCAGTCTTGTTGGAAGTAAAGTCAGACAACAACAATTTACTATCAGACCTAAATGTTAGCATGGATATTGTCCATTATATGACAAAAACAATGAGGCAAGTTTATGTTAGAACTGGAAGCTGCTAAAACCTAAATCTGATATGAAGTTATCTGTCACAGAACAGCCAGAAGTGTCACCATAGGGGAATTAACTAGTCCAGATTTCACTTTCTCTTGATTGGATTGAAATATCATCATTTGAGTGTCTGTTTCTGCTATTGAATATCTTATCTATTCACATATTTATTGGTCTGTGGTGATGAATGCTTAATCTGATCAAGATAAGATGGAATCTGGATTAGCCTCTTAGTTAAAGGAAAGGTGAAATATAACAGAACAAAACACACTGTCACACATCACACTATAGCACATGGCTCAGATATTATAAATAACCTCCAAATTTTTTTGGTGAATTGCTAAACTATGTCTCTATTCAACACCCATATTGATTCAGTAGTAGCACCATGCATAGTTTTAAAAAGCAGCAGTCACTTTCTTACGGAGACAGTATATAACCCCACCTCTCCAAATAAATTTGATTATTTTAAAAAGATTAATTACTTAAGAAAGAGGAGATATATACTTTGTCTATATTTTTAATACTGAAATTAAAATCACCCATTAATTTGAACTAATAATTTTTATTACTCATTCATTAGACTAGAGATTATCCACTTAATGTATAATATTTTTATACGTAGTTTTCACTTCACCACTCTCATACAAAATAGGACTGATTTCTATCCACTTTTAACACCTTATGAAGGGTGCAATCATAAACATTATGACCAAAGATATGTAACAAAGATGTATGATTCCCAAGATGCAAATTTCATGCTGAACTAGCACTCATTAGTTGTCCCCGATCACAATCTTTTACACATACCTTTATCATTGTTCGGTATATACAGATGGCCAATTATGACAGTTTAACTGATATGTGTCAAACTTACTGTCCTCATAACTTTGACACAAATCATATAATGAAAATATATTAATAATTTTTTATTAGTCATTCATTAGACTAGAGATTATCCACTTTATGACTAATATTTTTGTAGTGTAATTTTCACTAGACCACTCTCATGCGAGGAAAGGACTGGTTTCTATCTGCTTTCAACACTTTGTGAAGGGATGCGCTTATAAACATATGACCCAAGACATGTAAAAAAATGTTTGATTCTCAAGATGCACATTTCATGATGAACCAGCACGCATCAGGCTAACCTTACATGAGAGTGGTGTAGTAAAAATTACACTACAGAAATATTATTAATATGAAGTATCATACAAGAGATAAAATAGGGCAAAATGTAAATAACAGTAAAGTTTGACGTATACTAACTTCTACTAGTAGATAATTTATTCAATTTCTAATAATATTTACAATAAAAAAATAGTTTTTAATATTTTCTTTTTTAAAATGCATTAAATAAAATGTTTTATATATATATAAACACAATGAATTCAAAATAAATGTAGAGAGAATATTATTTATCAATAAAAAATAAATAATCATACAAAATAATTGTAATCCAACTAGGGATTGATAAAAATATTCAGAAAAATTTAACACAAAAAATTATTTACCTATTTTCTGATCAACAAATCAGACAAAATTAAAAAAAAAAAAGGTTTTGCAATATATTCTTCCAAAACATATTTTTCATCTAAAGTCATCAGGGAAAAAGTTTTTTTTAAAAAACTCCTAATCTGTAACGTCTGACGTTATTACTATTTTGAAAATATATAGAGAGAATTCACTTATTTTGTTTACTATTATCAAGATAATTGTACAACGAAGTTAACTTTAAATGAAATCCAATTATTATAGCAAATATTTTTTGTACTGATGTAGAGCTACGAAATACGATTGGGAATCGATTATCAAAAATGGCGACTAAAATTTCCACTATGACGTCATCGTTCACAAATATTTATATACAGTAAATAAAAAAAATCTTTTGTTTGTAACATTATAGTTTTTTAACTATTATCTTTGAGGGAATTAAATTATAGTGTAACTTGAAAAATCAGGTCATTCAAAAATTAAACCACTAAACATCACATGACCACTATTTCCTATGCTTACACAGTAATGTGATGTGATGCACTGTGACTTATCCTTATATGGAGTCAGGAATCTCTCAGCAACTATGCTTAGAGAAACATGTTAGCCATTTTGACTTCCATTTCCATTCACCACCCTATGTTTTCCCATATTCTTCTCTATCATGCTTCATCTCATTTCCACAACATGATCATTATCTCAACTCCATGGCCTTTATATCTAAATCCTCCTTGTCTATTCCCAAACCCAGCATAAAAACCAATAAGCCACTTCTTGTATAATCACTTTGTTCATATTTATTCTTCCACAACTTCATTATTTGTATCCTTTCTGCTTTCAGACATTTACATTCAATTAACAAATGCCTAATATTTTCTATACCTTCCTTCCACAACTTACAAACTAAATCACCCATATTTTTCCATTTATATGTATATTCCCTTGTTGCTAGAGATCCCATTCAAGTCTTAAACAGTCAAAGTACTTTCCTTGCTATTATCATAAATTAAACTCACACCCAATATTGTTTACTTCTATAAATATTTGAACTTTTTTTACTCTCCATACTAGCTCTCCATCACTCCAACACCCTATTCTTCATTAATGCAGCCATTTGTCTATCACATTCCTTACCACTATAACACCCAACCATTCTCCTAACACAATCATCCCATCTTTTGTATAAGTATACTGATATAAATTCTTTATCTAAATCTTTTGCATATTACCTTACCTTTCACACCCATCTTGTTGCCTACCCTTTATTCATAACCCAATTAAATACTATTTTGGCTATTCTTTTACAGTAGCAAACACCATACAGTAGTGCTACCCAGTGCAAGCCATACAAGAAGATTTGTGCATAAAATCTCTAATGCCTAGTCACCCAATATCTCCTGACTAGTTTATAGCTTGTGGCTTTCATCAGTGGTCAGACATTGTGTTAGATACATGAACTTTTGATGTAGTGGATGTGCTGTAATAGTCACAATGCCAAAAACATGAGAATTGAATACAGGATGAAAAATTTTTGGAAACTGATTTATATTATAATCAAACTCAGACTTTTTGTTTTATATTGTCTGCCTACAGGCAACCCCTAGGTAATCATACAATATTAATTAATAGATATCTACTTTTCCATCATATCTATGCCACTTACTATAAGGTTTTAGTAAGTAATAGATGTCAGATAATAGTATTTAGAAAACCCTATCCTATCTGTCCATCATTGAGAAGCTTTGGATTTTGAAACAGTGTACCTGGACTTTTAAGATCTAATACAAATTCTTTTGTTTATCTCTATGTTATACTATTAAGCTATCAACCCAAATTTATAAATGTTTTCAATCCTAGATAACTTGTTTGTATAGTCATATGTATCTCAAATCAGTTCAGTTTCTATATATTATAGTGGTTTTAATTTTTAACACCTACAGGTACTTCTACCCTGTGGTCAGCATTTGATATAAGCCAAAAATATCGATTCTAGCTAACATATTGTTATTTTAGCAGCATAATTTTTTACTACGCCATCTTTATGCCATTTCCTTTAAGCACTATCACATGGCATCTATTAATAAATTTTATAGCCTCCATCAGTAAGGACTAGGATTCAGCCCTAAAATTACTCCTCTTATGCATCTAGCAGTCCTTTTTACACCTTTAATTATACATCACATGATCACCATTTTTTATGCTTACATAAACTGTTTTTCACAGAGGCAAAACTCTCCATACAGTAGCTCCACTCAGTGCAAACCAAGGTAATTAATGAATGCAAGAAGGTTGGTGCATAAAATCCCTATCTAGTTCCTACTCATCCAATATCTCCAGACTAGTTTCTAGCTTGTGGCTTTCATTAGTGAGGAGCCCTGGGTCTAAGAGCACTGCATCTAGATTTTAGAATTTAATGCAACACTCCAGCAGCTGCCTTTTACTTTTTTAGCTAACTATTATTTAATTATACAGATTTGACACCTGATCAGCTTCTATATATTTTAGAGATCTTAATTTTATAACAATTGTTGTCTTCTTCGGTAGATAAATATATTAAAAATAAAGTCATATGACTGGAACAATATCCTTCGATAAGAAAGTATTTCTAGCTGACTTTAAGGTATAGAGCAGACCACTGTCTTTTTCAAATATATTTAGTCAAAATAATATTTAATAAGATGAGCACCTCGCTACTCTAATGTGATTACTAATTGCATATAAAAGCTGAATTTAAATCCCACCTTTAAATACAAATTTGTCTGCATTCAAAACTGTAGGCTTATTTGAATTTCAGCTTTTCATTCCGACTGGCTAAATGGATTTAAAAATGCTTGCTGGAAGCACATATATGTTTCTTCCAACTTTGCATCCCAAAAGGCAAAAGCCATCTAAGGATGAATGTTTAAATACTAAAAATAGGGATTTTTTATACAACTGTTAATTACTGATTACTTAAGCTTACACTAGGTGGCATCTTATGTTATTTAAGGTGATGAGTTTAAATGATTTGTTATTAATAATTTACAATCAAATACATGGAGATTGCTCACACAAACATTTGCAACCAATTATATATATATATATATATATATATATATATATATATATATATATATATATATATATACACACACACAATGCAATTGGTTTAATAAAATTTTTGGTGCAGTTCCAAAGTAAATTGAGAAGTGGCGGCTCATGTAAAAGCACTTTGGAATTGCAAAAACCCCTATAATATTCATAATGATTCTTTTTTCTATATACACCCGGGTCTCATTTTATGCGGATTTATTTAATGGGATTTTGAAGTTATGCGATTCATATTTCTCCTTAATATCTTTGTATGCAGTTTTCTTTTATGCGATA
Organism: Epiperipatus broadwayi; assembly: GCA_028023455.1. Classification (NCBI taxonomy): domain Eukaryota; kingdom Metazoa; phylum Onychophora; class Udeonychophora; order Euonychophora; family Peripatidae; genus Epiperipatus; species Epiperipatus broadwayi. The sequence goes on along the minus strand of JAQFVV010000993.1, from coordinate 45,942 downwards.
AAAATTATTAGATCAGAAGTCAAGCTCTGATAATGCGCTATTACTTTAAATATAAATTTTGTGCACTCACGTCATATTTAAAGTAATAGCACATTATCGGAGTTCAACTTCCATCTAATAATTTCAATATTTTCAGTGCTTTATAATAGTACTGTAATAGATTTTATTCAATAAAGAAGTTCATAATTCACTTTAAATCAGGATTTCCCCATTTTATATACACACATTAAATTTTACAAGATTATAATGTAATCTGTTCAAAGGTTATAGATGCCTATACTATATATGTTGCTGCTTTTGCATTTTAAATCACGTTCTATTTTTGCTTTTTAAAAAGAGTACATAATCAATAATGATTTAGTGTCCACAAGTAATAAATTTTACAAGACTATAATGTAAATCTGTTCAAACATTATAGATGAAAAATACTATGTATGTTGTTATTTTTGCATTTTAAATCATGTTCAATTTTTGCTCTTTATAAAAAGAGTATGTAATCAATTAATCATTTAGTGTCCGTAAGTTTATATTTAAAAGGTGAGTAACAGTGGTGGGCTCAATTAAATTTGACAATTAAAATCTGATTTTTAATTGTAATTAACAATTTAAAAATTACATAACGTGAACTGAAATTGATGTGAAACAATGAAATTTGATTTTTAAACGGAATTGAAAATTAAAAAAATTAAAGACAAAAATAAGAATTTAATTTTTAATTGTTAGTTTTAATTAAATTTTGCCCAACAGTGATTAGTCAGTATATTTTTATTATCGTAAGTCTAAGTTCTTATTTTTATTTTAAACTTTTAGTTTACCCTAATGGAGAGGAAAAACACCCAAGAAAATGAATTTCTCTGGAAACAAAAATTTCAATTTTAGATCGCTTAGTGAAATGGGAAGGATCAACTGTGATTGGAAAACATTTTAGTTGTATTTCCTCTTGACTTTATTTAAGGAAAAGCTACAGTACCTCATATTACATCACGATGAATTTGATGTCTCAAATAGTGATAATAATTAAAATACCATACATGTATGAAAAAATGTAAATTACGCATAAAAATATATTGTTTTGAATAAAATTAAATACTGTAGTTAATAAAAAAAGTAAAAAAAGTTTGTCTTGTATCAATTTTTTTCAAATTTGAAATTTTTTATTAGTCATATTTTTTTTTTTTATGTGAATTTTAAAGTAATTTTACGTTATTGCTTTGCTTTTATGCGATTTCTTTGGTGTGCATTTTCTGAGGAACCTATCTGCCACATAAAATGAGATCCAGGTGTAATTGTACATTATAATTCTTAAGCTTAATGACAATAGCCTTCCCCTAGTTCCATAAAAAAAATTACAAATATCTTTGTATGGAACTGGGTGCTTCACATTTCCAGCAACTTGTTTGGCTGTTGTGCACATGTGCAGATATCTGACATAGGAAGCCGCACAGCACTGTCACTCACATAGTGTTGACTCCGACCTTCTCCCTTTCAATAATTTTCAAAATAATGATTTAATGAGTTATTTTTTCTTTAATTCTTTCTTGATGATTGTACAGTAAAGTAATTTTTAAATGAATGGATCATGCTTAAACTGTATCAATTTATGCTATTAGTAAATAAAAAAGATAAATATTACAGTCATATTGATCCAGTGATAATTATTCTTTGTGATCTCATAAAATAATGCCTGCACAGGATCTTTGGACAAATGACCGCTTAAAATTTTATTTCAAAAAAAGGAAAAAAAAAACAAACTTATTTACCTTATTAGATGACCACATTTATTCTAATCAAAATAATAAGCAATTACTGTGATGGGCTGATGTCTTCCAAAATAGAAATAAAGCACCTCTTTTCTTTATGCCAGCATTTTTGCATGACATCACAGCGCAATTTAAAATGTAAAGCAAGATATTCAGTAACAAGTTTATTCCAATCAGGAGATTGTGTAATATTTGAGATAAAAAATAATTTATTTTTCTTTTTAGAAGTTTATAAATGTGTTTAATTCAGTGTTTAGTTACAGATTTGTAGTCTGAGGTAGTTTTAATCACAGCAAGTCTAATGCTTGTCTAGGATTTTATCAAGTTTATGTATAAATTTTCTTTTTATATACTGTATTTGTTTTGTTTTGTACAATATTTTCTGAAAGAGCACCCTCACAAATTTTATTTACTAGCCCCCACTGAAATTGAATTAAGGGGTAACCAACGATGTCCAATTACAGTCACAAATTATTAAGAGTTACCACTTGGACATAGATAGTATCCTACTGCCAAAGGGGGGGAAACATACAACCATACATACATGCACACAAGACTAGAATTAAATGGAAAAACAATTAATATACTTAACTATAAAAGAAGTAAGAAAAAGAACTTGAATTGGTTATTTGAGTGTCAGAGTAAGATGTTAGAAGACAAACCACAGATTTAGCAAACAAAGTAGTATTATACGTTCTTTCTCCGCAATGAAAGTCATACTTCATTAAAATCATATTTTTTATTTTGTAGTTATCATCATCTCTATAATGACTGATCTCAATTATGCTATAATCCTCATCTTATCTCCTCTGAAACGTTTTTTAGTAATCAAAATAGAGTCAAATAAAGCATGTTTTATCTAACCAACTTATATTAACATGGAGTCTTTATGCTCTAGCTAATGGTTTCTACATATCCGTTTACCAACCAATGATTGATTAGGTAGACCATTTCAATCATGGATCGAGTTTTCAAAAAATAATATTTAATTCACGTTAAGAGGGCACTTATTTGCTTAAATTGCAATTTATTATTGTTTAAGGATTTTTACAAATCAATGAATCGCGAGACGATTTTCCATTACCCACAATTCAAGTTGTTTTATTGCACGTATAATTAAAATTAGGAGAATAATAATTTGCGAACACTATAAAATGTCTTTATTACTAGAAATTAATGACATTGTAAGATGAAAACTTTTGTTCTAAATTAAATTAAAGGATTTTAATTTTTAATTAGTCACAAAGAAGGAAGTAATTTTTTTCTTATTTCTTTTTAATCAATGTTTCTTGAGCACTGCTCAACTTAGGATTATTTATTATTATTATTAATATTTTACTTTTTCCATCTAAAATAATTTAAGTAGATTTTTTTTAATATCAATAAATATTTTGTAACCCCAGGAGATTTTATTTTTATTTAAAAAGAAGAAGGAAAAAACCACCAGTGATTTAAAATTTTTATCATTAATAATTGATGGGGGAGTTTTCATTTGAAATAACATGAAATTTAATTTTTAATACAAAATTAAAATAAAAATTAAAAAAAAGAATTTTTAAAAGGATTATATATTATTTACTTTCCAAAAAATAGCAATTACATATGAAGTTCTGTATTGACAAAAGAAAAAATGCAACAATTTACAAACAAAATAATCCATTTCACATTCTTGAAGACCCTGGTTAAAGAGCTAGCCTATTTTATTCATGAACCGAGGTTCAAATATAAAGCAGAGTTGGACGTTTTTCGGGAAGTTGAACAATTTATAAACTAGATAAAAGTTTTTCCAGTTTTCCCTACAAAAATAAGGCATCTAGTAGATGATAATTTGTAAAGTCTCCTAGTGTATTCACTTTTAATGTTTATAACCTAAGTTTAAATCTGGGAGGAAAGCATTGTTTTTTACAGGTATCTTCTAATTTTTCAAGTAAGCTTAAAAGATCTCATATGTATCTTCTGTAACAATCATGCAGAAAATAGAGAAGCTAGCCATACTACTCATCCTTAAGGCACTATTAATTTTAAACAATTGCTCAAGAAAAATATTAAATTCTTTTGTCCTTATAATAACCATAGTGATTATTCATTCTCTTTGAACCACGTGGCATGTTCACTGCTCTGTAATTTTTGACAACAAATAATATGTTCTTAAAAAAAGAGTGATATATAATACATATGTATATGCTATGAAATACTCACCTAGAAGTACAATCAGCAAAATTTGTCAGAACTATATTTATATTTGTTGTACCTTACTTTAGAATGATAGAAAGCACATAAATTATATATTACTCTATATAAAATGTAATCATTTTCACCTGCCTTCAAATACTAGTCCTAATGATTATATTTATATAAACAATGTATGTATATCATGTAAATTCTTTTTTCTCTCCAGAATATATGTTAATATTTGTATATATAATTTGTTACTAATAAACTTTATTTCATATATATAAAGGAATGCTTAAAAGATATGTGGGCACTGTTTTATAGCCACCTTATATTGGTCAGTTAATGGATATCTAATTATTTTTAAATGAAAGATAGAGGTGGCTGGATTAGTGATGGATCACTGGTAATAAAACAAAAATTTGTACCACAATAGAGTACACTGAATTTTACATTTTATTCTTACCTTCTTAGATCACTGTATAGATACTGTTAAATAGGATGATTGTAAAATTCATGTCCTGAAACAAATGAGTTGGTTAGGCAACTCTTGACTGTCAAAATATAATAAACATTCATTGATTGTCAAGCACTGTACATCTGAAGATGATGAGTTGTGATTTATTTTACCTTTATAGATGCATTAAAATATTCAGCAAGTTGCAATAAATAACTATTAAAGTTTTAAGTAAAGAGGCTTTACCTAGACTTGTCTAACAAAATGCAATTAGCTATTTATAAAAATGTGGCTGACACACTTCAATTTACTTTTCATTTCAAATATATATAATGGAAATAAGTTGAGCACCAAATTTTGAGAGTCAGTCACATACCTTAATTAATATCAAAAATAACATTGCATGACTTTCTCTGTATAAAGTCAAATGCTTCCAAGAACTGCAGCCTATTATAAGACTATCCATTACAGGTCTGAATAATCAATGGACACCAGATGGTGCTGTGCTACGAAATCACCAATGCCAGATGGAGCAATTACTGGATTTTACTTTGCCAGTGAAGACTAGGACTCAGTCAGAATTAGTGAATTTATGCATCAATCAACCACCTTTTACTTCTTTTATACTATTCAAGTTAATAAAATAAAATTTAACAAAATCCTAAGGTTTCAAACCCACGTTAACTCTCTTAGTAGTTATACTGAAGTCAGATCACTTTATATTTTAGAGCCTTTAGTTTTATAACAAATGTAAGCACCTTTGGTCCTTTGGTTACAAAAATTAATATAAGCAACAACAGTACATGATATCTTGTGTCATAAATATCACTGCTACTAGATGGTTTGTCTTTAACTATATTTGGCTATATGTTTTAAAACCTATAAGCAAGTGCATTTGGCTACAGGTTTTAACAGAGTATGTAAAATGGCTCTGAATGTTTTAGTAAATGAATATGAAAATTGAAAGAGCTTAAGGTTATTGAGTACATTAATAATTTTTATATTCATTACAGTAGAGATTATCCACTTAAATGAATAATTTTTCTATAGTGTAATTTTCACTACACTTATCTTCCACAAGGTAGGGACTGGTCTCTATCCACTTTTACCACCTTGTGGAGGAGTGTAATCTTAAACATATGGCCAAGGTTGTGATAAGATATATGATTCCCAAGATGTGCATTTTGTGCTAAACCAGAACTCATCAGTTGACCCAGATCACAATCACTAACACATATCTTTATTATGGTTCAGTATGTATAGATAACCAATTGATGAGTGCTGTTTCAGGATGATATGCATATATTGGGGATCTGACATCTTTTCACATGTCTTTGTTCCTATGCTTATGATTACATCTTTCCGCAAGATATTAAAAGTAAATAGAAACCAATCCCTAATTTGCATGAGAGTGGTGTAGTAAAAATTACACTACAGACATATTATTCATTTAGGTTACTCATTCAAAGCTCAAACTGTCATTTTTATTATATAAATATTACATAATCTTCTAAATAACTAATTATTTGATTATTTTTATACTTGATCCAGTTTAACACAATGGTTCAGTAGAAGAGTTAAAAATTGAATATTCCAAGTTGAAGTCCAACCTAAACCCCTTTTAGTGCCCAAAGGTCAAATGACCTACCAAGCAGATAATCACTCAATTAGTTGTGATTATTTGACAACTATTTACATGATCTAATATTAATTGTTAAGCCCTTTAGAACAATTCAAACTCTAAATATATTCAACTGGATGTAATATCATGAAAGTTAGTATGTAACATAAAGTTTCAAGTGATATTAGTCTGTGCTCTTCAGATGTTGATAGCCTAGTGAATGGCACTACTAGCATGTGAATCAAAACAAGGACAATTAGACTTATGATTACTGAGTTTAAGGTGATGCTTTAACTAACTGGACTTGTAAATATTGAATTTAAAGTGGCTCTCCAACCGTCCAGGCTTACCAGTCTAAAAGTTTGATTTCTCTACTGGTCAGACCAACAGCACCTAAAGAATGTGACCATGGGTTTAGTATCTTTATATATTGTCTCTAATGTTCTACTTGCCATCTCAAAATCTTGCACCTCGCTGGAAAATATTATTTGATTCATGGCATCACAGTTGTAAATATATACATGTAGCAGGATTGTAATCAGACAGACATTATATTGCATTTATTAAGTAAATGAATTGTCACTTCTCCAAATTTTCTACCAGATACAGCCATGGGGCAGATGTCACTTTAATTTGCTTTTCCAAGAGATTTTTTTCTTCTTGGCTAAAATCTAACAACTCTTGAGCTGTTTTGATTTATATAGTTCCTTTAGTTTCTGTCTGCACTGTATACACTGGACAGGAGCCTACAGCATTTATTTCATTTTCAACATTGAAAATATCCTTCTACTTGATACTTAAATACCATGCCTTGCATAATTTCAGAAGCACCAATTCTTAAGCCTAACATCTTCTTGACATTATCCACATTATAAGTATGTATGATCATTTCACTTGCAAGAAATAAAAAGGAGAGGAAAAAAACTGTTCTATTGAAACTGATCTGTGAACCAAAATATGCTGATATATAAAACATGCTGGTTTATTTTTCTGACTGAATTTCATGATGCTGTCTTTTAATTTCTTTAGCAGAATACTTTTAATCTCTGAAATACCTCATCTCCATAACTAATTGCAGCTCTCCATTGTATTCCATTCTCTTCCATATCTTCCCAATATTGCATTTCATTAAAATGTTTTTGAGCTAAGTTTAATAACACAGATGAAGTTTTAACTCTCCCATAAAAGTTATGTTCAAGTGCACCATAAAACAGTCTTTTAGAAAGTCCTGAAGTGTTCCTTTTATAGGGTCAATCCAATAAAGATGTAATTTTAGAATAGTTAATTCTAAACTTTAAACTAAATATATGTCACTTACCCAGGCTATAAATTAACAGCACTCTGAATGTTGAACAAAGGATCAAGAGTAGAATGAATCCGACTATTCTTGGAGCTCTGATGTTAATCAGTAGTATACTGCCTTCACTGTTGATAAATTCAAAATGAAATAAATTTATCAGCCAGATGGAATATGGCATTTAAGAGTTATTAAACTCATAATCAATATGCAAAGCTGGAGACATGCGGTATTAAGCTGATAATTAATTATACAACACTGGAGACAACATCCAACTTTTAAGACTTTGATCATAATAATTAAATAAAAGTTAATATGTAAACTTTAAATTAAACATAGCTCAGTGTATAATGTAAATAAAGAAAGTATACCACTCTCTAGGCTATGGATTAAAAGCATTCTAAATTGAACAAAGGATCAACAATAAAATGAATCCACCTACTTAAGGGAGCTCTGATGTTTACAAGCATACCTTCATCAACAGTGTCAGTAATTCAGAGTGAAATTAAATTTATCAGCCAGATAGAAAACAAAATATACTTAACTCTTCAATATCACATGGAGAAAGTTGAAGAAAAAATTGATTGTTTTTATAATCCTGCAATTGTATTTTTAAAATTTTGTGGAACTTGAAATTAAATAAGATTTATTGAATGCTTTTACTTTGTGGCAGTCAGGTTTACAAGTCTTACTTTCATAAAATAAATTATTTAAACTAATAATTCTATACAGACCTAACTTACTCACTATAGTTATTTCTGTACTATGAAACACCTTATCGTATCCTTGTTGAAAGCAGAAACAGCACATAGAAAATTGTGTTGTGCTTCAAAATGTAAGTTCATATTTTTACTTATGTAACTCTCAAGACATTTAAATCAGTTTACACTCTCAAGTTGCTAACTGTTGTTATACAAACACAAACTCCAGAAATACAATAATAATTTATTTCTGAAACCAATATACAACTGAATATTTACACTATATATAATATTTTACATTCATCTGATATTCTTGGCTTGTAAAGTATTAGTTGCCATGAAACTATAAAAGGAGTGACTTCAGCTGTCCTTAAATATTTACCTACAAATTTCAGATGTACTATGACAGCTTATCTCATGATTAGGAACAGTGACACTTCAAGATGTTCTGTGACAGCTAGCCTCATGTCAGGTTTATGGCTAGTAGCTTCCAGTTCTAATGTGAACTTGCTTCACTGCTCATCCATATAGTGGACTACATGTATGCTTGTTATTCAGCTTTGACAGTTGTCTGACCCTAGCTCACAATGGGCTGACTAATTTGTGGTCAGATCCTCTTCTATAATGCAAACATTCAGATTCAGTCAGCATCATCACCTGGTGGCCTGTTCTTACCATTGGATATATCTCTTTGCATATATATATATATATATATATATATGCAAAGAGATATATTCATATGGTATTTGCATATCTTCATATATATATATATATATATATATATATGAATATATGAAGATATGCAAAGAAAGTGAATGAGAAGAATAAAAGAATATTTGTATATTCATTGGCCTTTAGTAATAAATTCTGAATCTGATCATGATAAGATTGAATCTGGACTAGTCCTTGTTTGAAAGCAAATGAGCCTATTGGACTGTTCTTGCCACTGGACATATTATATCTATTTGTATCTCTATTGGTCTATAGCAATAAATGCTCGATCTGATAAAGATTGAATCTGGACTCTACCTATTTAAAGACAAGTTGAGCCTACTGTCCTGTTCTTGCCATTGGGACATACCACACCTATTTGTAAATCAATTTGTCCATGGCAATAAATGCTCAATCTGATCAAGATAAGATTGAATCTGGATGAGACCTTATAAGAAGGCAAGGTGAGCTAAACCAATAACTATTCAAGCTAAAAAATGCCTTCTCTTATCACTGGATATTAAAAAAACAAAATTTTTTGAACATTAATTTTTAAATTAAGATCTTAAATGTTGTATTTAAAAGATTATAAGAATATTTTGTACATTGTCTTTTGAACTAACAAAAATAGGACAATAATCAATATACTGTAAATTCCAAATCCAAAAATGGTAAGTTCTTGTTGTAAATTCTTGTTTTTGAATTTAATCAATTAAATTAAAAATTGCATTCATTCCTATTGCATTAATCCCTTTATAAGGAGTTTAAAAAATAACTGATATAAAAATTTTTTAAAAAAGGAGTAACATCTCATACTTGTTTAAGACCAGTTTTTATTTTAAATGCATCCAATTATCCAATTGTAATAATAACAGATTCTTTTATTCCATAGTACCATATAATTACTCAATTAACTAAATCAAATGACTTGACAAAATCAATAAAATCAATATACAATCCACAACTTTGTTTCCAGTTTTTCATGACCTTGCCTAGCAATAAAACCATGTCCTCAATGTTTCTTAATTCTCTAAATGCACACTGAATCTTGGATAATCATTTACCTATGATCGTAAGCAACCTAATTAATAAAATCTTTAAAACATTTTGCTGTAATTGATAATAATGTTATTCCATGATAATTACTATGGTCTTGATGATTCTTTACAAATTAAAACAAAAAAGTATCATTAAGATTAGGTGAAGCTTATCGATCCATATGTATATAAAATTTTTGAAGCTAATATATCACCACAATATTCTATGACTTTTTCAGGCAGTTCATCAGGGTATAAACCCTTTCCATTTTTAAGATTACAAAAAGCTATTGTGACTTCTCTAAGGTGTATATCTCTCCAAATCAAATGGGTAGGTAAAATGGATATACCATTAAAAGACATCATCTCAATTTTTGTACCAATATTCAAAAGCTGATTGAAATATTCCTACTTTCCATCATATGAGACAGTGTCATTACTGGATTTAATGAATTTATGGTACTGCTTCTCAGGTTTATATGATGCTTTCAATATATCAAAACAATTCTATGCAGATAACTATCAGAAAATATCCACATCTTATTATACTGTTTTATTCCACACATAATTTTTAAAACTTCTTGTCTCATGTTAAACTTCTGTTTTCAATTATTCATATTATTAAGTTCCACATTTAATTTTATTTTTCTATTGAGCAGAAAATGCCAATGTTTTTTTTTCAAGTCAAATTACCAACAATAATATCACCATCTGAAAATCAATCATATTTTTTCTTTTTAATCTAATCGAAGAAACGACTTACTTGCATCCATAATATACTCCTTAGAAAATTCCATGCTTCAGTAATATAACAACCCTAGAGGTAAAAAAAAAAAAAGCAATTTTAGTCTAATAGCTGTATAGCTGATACTTTAAAGAAATAAACAAATTTTCTTAAGAATATGATTACAATAAGGTGTAGTTTTTAATGCATCTATCACCTTATCCTAGTGTATACTAATCTATAATCCATATAACAATCTATGCTTCTAAGTGCTCATGGAATATAAATTTCTCTTGTATTATGATTTCTAATGTCTATTAAATATGTCTATTAAATACAATTGTTTTGAGAGTGCATTTCATTTGTGTTATTTTCTAACAGTTTTTCTACTTAAGTAAAGTGATTATGCCACTAAATATCAAACGATCACCATTTTTATGTTTACACAAGCTGATTACACAGATGTTACACTCTCAGTGCAAGCCAATGAAGTCAATGGATGCAAAAAGGTTTGTGCATGAGTGGCACTACTGTATGGAGAGTTTAACCTCTGTGTAATGTGATTATGGTGGTCAATTTATGTTAAACATAAATTCACCAATAGACAAATCTAAATTTACAATGCAATACTATTGTCTTTAGAAACTTTTGGCTAAAATGTAATATTTTTATTATTTTTCAAGAACTTTTGGCCAAAATTTAATATTTTTACAAACACACGCATTAAAGTTTCTAAATATTTTTTTTAAAAATTGTATTGCTGTAGTAATATTCTCAAAATCGAAAGTTGGAACATAGGTACAAATAAAATGAGCATTGCTACCATTGGTAAGGCAGGTTTTGATAACAGTAGCACTTCATCAAATCACTGAGGAAATCCAAGAATAGAAAATACTAAATTAGAATATAAAGCAAATTAAGCACCATACATCTTTCACTTATTAGTCTGGCATTTAAAAAAACATGTTACTAGCCACCCATTCTAATAAAAAAAATTTCAGTAGAATGAGTTTCACTAAGGGCAGATATATTGATGTTTTAAGTCTTGACAGTTCCTTAGTCATTTATGCAATCATCTAATCTGGTCTTGAAAAGTTTGTATCAAGTAGGTTCACATATTCCAAATTCCTACATTTAGGGGAGGACGTTGGATTTGTAATACTTATATTTACAACTACCATTTCTATTTTATCACTAATAATCATCATCATCATTAACAACATGATTTTATTGATGCTGCTATTAGACATGACGACCTTGCCAAATTATATAAAACAGGTCATTTGAGGCAAAAGTTCCTTGTGGTAGGAGTATAAATTCTTAAATAGAAATTAAAACAGGTTAAACTTTCTATACACTAGGGTCACTCATTGTAGGCCAGAGTAATCAATGCATGCCAGAAGGCTTATGTATAAAATGCCTATCTAGTGCCTACTCATCCAATATTTCCAGACTAGTGTCTAGCTTGTGATTTTTGTTAGTGAAAAGCTTTGTATCTGAGAACACTGAGTGGCACTATTGTATGGAGAGTTTTGCCTGTTTCAACAACAGTTAATATTAAGCATAAGAAATGGTGATCATGTGATGTTTAGCAGTCCTAAATAGAACTTCTAATACATCCAGTCTTTTCTAGGTCGAACTCCTATCTTAAATTATGATTCCAAAGTGACTGTACTGCCTCAAGCAAAACATTGCATTAAAGAATTCCCAGTCTATTAAGTCTTTCTCCAACTTTTTTTTAATTCTCAGGGGCTAAAAAATATTTAAAAAAAAGGATTTGGAATCCCAAAATGCTGTATATGTAATTGAAGCATGGAAATGTGGTTACACAAATAACATTGTCACTGTTACTATAAGATGCCCAGTACTATGACAGGCCCAGGATAACTAGGTCCTATGTTAAAGTAAGTGACTGAAGAAAGAAGATAGACAGAAAAGACTATATTGGAAATAGTACCTAGCTTTGATGAACCAACATCATACTCTACAAGACAGAAGGAGGTTTTATTAGGTAGTTATTTATTCATTCACAGTGACCTTCCTATTTTAAGGTCATGCCACTATTTGCTATCTGTTGAGCCTTTTGGTAGCTTGAATGCAGTAATCAACACACCCATGTGTTGTTGAGTCATTTCAAATTTTTCACAGTATTTTTTCTCATTTAAAACACAACTTAATGCTAGCATGTTAATCAATCATATTTTAATGTATGAAACATACTGTCACATTACATGTCATAACTTATAATACAAATCCACTAACATTTTGATGATGATGTAACGAATAACTAATTTATGTTAATATGTAACTTATGTGCTAATTCAAACATAATACTGCAGACAACTTGGAGAGAAAATCAGTCTCTCATCATTTTTTCACTGATATATACTGCATATGCTATGACATACAATTCAAAATATTGAGAGACAATACACCATAATTATCATCATCATCATCAGTATTTTCAACCATTATTGATCTGCTGCCGAATGAAAGTCTCTTCAAGTTTGATCCACCATCTCTGATCTATAGCCTCTCTTCTCCACATCAGTCCAGCACATTTCCTTATTTCATCCACCCATCTCACATGTGATCTTTTTCTAGATCTTTTATAATCTCTTGGGATCCACCTTAAAATTTCAACAGCTTAGCTATTATCATACATTTCTAACAATATGTCCAGCCCAACTCCAGTCTCTTAATCCTATAAATGATGCCAGTAACACCTGTTTGCGTATGTATATACATCAATATATCTATGTCTGGTCTTTAATACTTTTAAATAGATCTAAGATACGAAAGTTGTCATAAAATGGTTACATAGTGCTAAAGATTGTCCGAGTTTCTGCGCTGGTGCTTTACGGCATAATTAAGATGAAAGAAACATTTATAAAAGCAAAAAAGAAATTGGAAAAGCTCGATCTGATATCTCTAATAGATTTATATTAGAATTACCCTCAAGTGAACTTTACGTCAAGGAAACCATTAGAATTCCTTTTTTAATCATTTTACTTCCTATGTTTTAAAATTTTTAGGTTCACTTAGCTAATTAAAACGCTTTGATTACCGTAATGTAATATTAAAATGTTATTTTACTTGGTTAATTTTTATCGATCAGAAATGACAATATTAAATTAGTTTGTCCTTCAGCGATTAATTTAAACAGCTTCGTCATAAGAAGTAATCGATAAACAATCCGTGTTTGTGCACTATAACAAACAATTCATGTTTATTAATTTCTTTCCATACTACCTCAAGCAAATCTTTTTTTAATTAAAATTTTATTTCTATTTATTTAGAGATTCATTTAATATATAATTAAACAAAGTTGAGTTTTCTGTTTTTAATACCAATTTTTTATTATTACTCTGGCTTCTATCCCAAGTGATAGTGTTATGGTAATCCTCTAGATATATCTTATCAGGGACTTAATCTTCATTCTGTTTTTTTTTGTTTTTTTTGCTTACAGTAGATAGATGTTTTCAGAAAAAACTGATAGTGTTTGATATTTTTATTTCAGAGAAGAATATAATTTCATCTGAGGTAGGAATCTTCTGATAATCTTTAGTTTAATAAATGATTATTAATAATCGTTAATTAATTTCCCTGACAGTTGAAAAGTGCACAGAGTTTGGCACTTATAAATCAAAGTATAATAACTTTATTATATATATTCCAAATGGCGTCTGAGATAAAAATGATATGATAATCTTTAGTTTAATAAATGATTATTAATAATTGTTAATTAATTTCCCTGAAACAGTTGAAGTAAAAGTTGTGAGTGCACAAAGTTTGGCCCTTGTAAATCAAAGTATAATAATTTCATTATATATACTCCAAATGGCATCTGAAATAAAAATGATATGATAAGCTTTAGTTTAATAAATGATTATCAGTAATCGTTAATTGATATCTCTGAACATGGATGATTCAAAGTTGTGAATGCAGAAAAATTAACACGCGTAAATCAAAGTTTTATAACTTTATTATCTATTGTAATGGATAAATAGTTCTATACATAACTTTACTAGAAGGCACCACTAGATAGTAAATATAGACCTCTTTCCTACATTAAATTGTAATTTAATATTTTTAATTAATATAAAAAATACCAAAAAAAGAAGTTAAGTTGACTAGCAATGTCACAATTATACACAAATGTTGGGAAGCTATAAATTATAAAATGGAATTCTTCCAACTAATAATAAATCTTGAAGTAAAACATAAATTTACCGAGCATGAGTTACATTTGGACAACTATACTAATTTGGCATATCAATATTGTATATTTTATAATTCAAGTAATGGTTAATAGCAAAATGCCATTAATAGAAGAGAGGCATGTTTTGCTCTCTCTAAACAATGGACTAATTAAAAATTCAAACGCATTTGCATAATCTTAACAATCGTTAGTTACAAAGCTATGAGTATGAGATTCAAACATGAAATCTCGAAAGCGCTTAGCAAAGCTATTATAAATTAGAGTAAAATTATAGCTTCACTATTTAATGAGAAAAAAAAAAAAGTCGCATACTTATAATTATTAAACAAATTAATTTATTTAAGAAAATAAAATAACAATAATGTCATTGTAAAGCTACAAATATTGAAATTCTTGCAGGAAAATTAACAAATGGATGCATGATTTGCATGCATGATCAACAATCAGACATTGTGAAATCAAACTAAGCCATCCTTGATCTTAATACTTAGTAACACATTAACATATACACCGAGAGTTATAAGACTAAGCAATGAGTGAAATACCTGTTAAATATAAGATTAACTCACTACCATAATATTTTAAGATACGACATAAAACACATCAATTCTTAAAACTTCATATATAAAAAATTTAAATATTATTTTTTTAATATAGCTGTATTTAGAAAGATATGACATTACTAATGCTCATGAAAGAATTTATTATGAAACAGAAGTCATTATAAAAATGAAGGTATAGGAAGTTTATAACTGGAACTAACCACAAATATCAAGCAAACACAATTCAAAAACAATATGTGAACTGTCAATACATGCAGGATTGTCCAAAACCCATATACAAAATAAATATTTCTTAGCATTTAATCAAATGTAAATTTAAAATTTTAAATATTACCATTACATAACTCAGATTATATACTTTATAATCTGTACTGAATTATGATGTCTATAAAATAAGAAATTATAATTTATCACATCCATATTATTTTGCAAGATTAACTTGAATATAAATTTTATAAATATTCATATTGATCAGTACAATATTTAAAAACTGGTAACTTATAAATGATTAATATCAGCATAAAATATTTACATGAAAAACAATTTATTATATATATATATATATATCATCAACCATTATCAATCCACTGCAGGATGAAGGTCTCTCCAAGTTCAATCCACGTTTTCCTGTCTTTAGCTTCTCTTCTCCACATCACCCCTGCACACTTTCTTATTTCATCCATCCATCTCACATGTGGTCTCTTTCTTGGTCTTTTATAATCTCTTGGAATATATATATATATATATATAATAAAAATTTATAAATTTGGTCATTTTAACTTACTTACCAGTAAAAGACTTAAATGTCTTTATGCAAATTTAAAGATGATTGTTTTCTCCATTGTAGCAATTCTATTTCAAATATAGATAGAAGACAGTAGACAGGCCTGAATGAAGTTGTGGAAAATCATGATTTTTGCAGCAGTTGATGGTTATAAAGTTCTCCTATTTATTGGAGACAAAAGTATGAAAGAATAGATTATTCATTTGAGTCTAGGTTTTCAAATTCTTGGAATGAAAACTATTTATTTACAAATTCATCTTGGAGGTTTAAAATATGTTTTATTTTCAATTAAAAGTATGATGATGATCCTATCCACATGATCAAACAGTTTTTTTTAAAGAAATCATTCTTGTCAAAGAGCCATCAGTTAAATGATTCTGCAATTTACAATTTAGAATGTTTAATAAAATGTCTGAAATATTGGGCAGAAAATTGGATAAGTAGTTTGATAAATTAACGAATGTTTAAAAAATAGATTGATAATATCGGAGAAGTTTATTATTTGCAGAATGTCAGGACAGATGCTATTCTTTTACGTTGTAACACCTATAGAAATAACTTTCTGGGTTTAAATCCATTTAACAATATGGGTTGAAGTAAAAGAGGATTTCCCTTTATCTCAACAAAAAGCAATTACATTTTGAATTACAAGTATTCAATTAACTCAACCCAATCTTTGACACCATCTATAGTCTCTAGCACAGGTATAAACTTTAAAACTCAATTAAAGATTAATATATCTGTTTTTTAAAAAATTAAACATACAAACACATGGAATTATTCACATTTTTTCCACATGTAATATGTATATGAATTTAAAAGAATATGTGGTAATATTAAGGTTATTTAAATGTGAATAACTCCAGATGTTTGTGTGTTTAATTTTAAAACAGATCTATTAATCTTTAATTGAGTTTTGAAGTTTATATCTATGCTAGAATAAATCTCTAGTTTAGTAAATGATTAATGGTAGTCATCATTATATTTATCTAAAGTGGATGGTGTCAAAGATGTGGGTTGAGTTAATTTGACACTTGTAATTCAAAATATAATTATATAATATAAATAAATATTTTTCATATAATAAAGATATATATGAGAGATAGTGACCTGGACCAACTGATGAGTGCTGGTTCAGCATAAAATGCATCTTGGGGTTATTTGTCTATACGAATTTAAAAGAATATATCAGAATACAGAGGTCATTTAATACATTTACTCAACAAAAAGCTCCAATAATATAACTATTATAGCTCACTGGAGAACCTTATTTAACTTCAGGGAAATTGTCAATTAGTAGTAATTGATAGTTTCCTAGTAACATCAAAAGGCAAATTTATTTCTCTTTACAGGAATGTACTCTTCTTCTTTCTATTCTTTATTATAATAACAATCCATGAAAATATTTAATCCCACACACACATATGTATATGTAAATTAAATAGTTGCACTGGACATCAACTGGGTAATAAATGTTATGAAAACAGTTATAGAGGTTCTATAAACATTGACGTTTAATAATACTGAATATTCTACCAATAGAGAACAGGTAAAAATAATAAACATCATCAATATTAATCTAGCAGAGATGAGATTTATAAAACTGATGTAGATGCCATTTACATCATAGTGAAATTCTCAGACATTCTAGAAGAGTGAAAAGTTAATTGTTTTAATTGGATGGATATGGCAAAATATTGAGGGTATTATTAACTATTAAATAATTAAATATGTGGTTTATATATAAAATGATCAGATATAATGTATGGTAATATCTCCACACTAAACTCTAATATATTTATTTTTATACTTAGCATGTTCACAGGAATGATGCCTTCATTTTCAAAGCTGTAGACAGTTCTAATGAACATCGGTGTTAGAACTGTCTACACCGATGTTCATTAGAACTGTCTACAGCTTTGAAAATGAAGGCATCAATCCTTTGAAAGTGCTAAGTATAGAAATAAATACATTAGAGTTTATTATTATGGAATGAAATACTTAGTGAGATTGAATTAAGTGAAATACTTAGTGTTATGTTAGAGGATACTATTTCCATTTTGCAAAGATATGTCACTACTAGAAACTTTCATTTTTATATATAACAAGGTATTATAAGTGAAAGAGCAAATTGGATTCCATCATACATGCAGGGAGATAATGACTGAAGTTGATTTCAGACAAAATCATCCATGCTCTTAAATACATACATGAATCATAGAGCAAAAAATAACATTTTTGTTATTATCTTATTAAAATATCATTATCATTCACAGCACCTTGTAAAAGAGTATAGTGTACTCCCTGCTCAAATAAAATGATACAGTAGTAGTAGTAGTAGTAGTAGTAGTAGTAGTAGTAGTAGTAGTAGTAGTAGTAGTAGTAGTAGTGATAAAAGCAATAGCAGTAATAGTAACAATAGAAGCAGCAATCATAGTAGTGGGGGTTGTGATGGTAGTAGTCAGAGTAGTAGTAATTGTAGTAGCATACCGGTGATAAGTTATACAATGACAGTACAAAGCAATTTCCGACCATACCTCTGCTTGTAAAACACTGTGACCCATTATTCTGATTATTTAACATTTTCTGCAACAACACTGCAATTTTTTACAGTAAACTTTTCTTTATGAAAGACTTTAATATCTATCTAATTGATCTTCTCTGTTGCATTTGTTCTTCTGCGATGTCTATCCAATTATAATAATCAGCGTTGCTCATAAGAATGTCTGAGAAATGGTATCCACGTCAATTTTATATATCACATCTTTATTTGATTAATAATAAAGTAAATAGTACTGATAGTTTCAAAATAAATTAAACGCATTGTAAGAGATGCCTATTTTTTTCTTACATCATTTTCCAAGATCAAAAGATATTTATTACTCTGTACTTAAAAAAAAAAACACAAAAAAGATTATAGATTTTGTATAAGTTAAAAATAAGAAATATTTGCATTATCATAGTCTAATAAATTATTTAACGAAAACAGTCTCCTGGTTAATACTATTTTTTTAAATATACAGAAATAATAAAATATTTAAGAGGTTATTATTAATGCTTGAAAAATAGAAGACTGATCTTTATTTACTCTATATATATTTAAAAAATTAAAGTACAATCTCATATAGTAAATCAATACTAGAGTATTACAAATACCGAACTCTAAAATGGAATTAAAGGGGATTTGAAAACAGACTTTCAAACTTCCTTCCGCTATCCACTCCATCTTATATAACCGATACACATAATCACATGCATGTGAAAAAATAAATGATTTTCAATATACATATTTCATGCGGAACCAGCACTCAGTCAGTTGATTCAGATCATCATCTCCCACATAGATATGTAACCAGTGTTCAACAGGGGTGTGACGACAATATTGGCATCAAGAAGGTTTTGTGCATTCCATTATCAGACTTTCAATGGTATGGATGGCTGAAGAGGTGAGTGAACAATATTGAAGTGTGTCCATTGAAGTTTAAAGATTTTCTATCTTAATATAAACTGAGCAATATATATATATATATATGTGTGTGTGTGTGTGTGTGTAGGAAAGAATGATCTGGACCAACTGATGAGTGCTGGTTCAGCATAAAATACGTATATTGGAAATCATTTACCTTTTTCACGTGTGTGGTCATCTGTATCAGTTACATAAGATGGAGTGGATAGCTAAAGGAAGCTCGGAAATCTGTGTTTAAATACAATTTTATATATACCAGTTTTTCATTTTTTTTTTCTCATGGGTCATAGCATCAGCGAAACCGATAACCCGGGGCAACTGTTTGTAAAGCAGCCGTCGCTAACCTCTCGACTACTAATGCTTGACTACAAGTTTTTAATTGTTCATTTTATATATATATATATGTTAACATAAAATGAAATAATTTCGTCTTTTAAATATTCTATTTTAAATTAGTTTGTGTGAGCGCATATATAGAATTACTTTCATATAAATTTATTGATTAAATTCTAAAGACTAATTAATACAATGATAGATTTTTTTTTTTTAAAAAAAAATCGAATGGCTTTATTCCTCGAAAGTTTATAAGAAGTTTCAGCGCCCAAATGTCGGAATTGCAATCGATCCGAGAACATTCCATTCCATAACCTGATACCCTACCACGCCCCGATCCGAGAACATTCCATTCCATAACCTGATACTCTACCACGCCACTAAACCATATAAGAAATAATAATAGATTGTATGCCATAGCAGAGAAATTAAAAAGATTACAAGATATATATATATATATAAAAGTTGAAATTATTCTACATTTGTACATATTTATACAAATTATGTAAGTGAAGAATGCATAAAACCAGAAGAAGCTAATGTATTAATAGAATACACCTGATTGCCACAGTTTCAATAGCACTACCCATGCTTAAAAACCCAATTCTGAAAGTGCATGATTCAGACTTGGGTTTTTAAACACCAACAGTGCTATTGACATTGTAGCAATTGCTTGTATTCTTTTACAAAATTATATAATTTTATGATGTGTTCTTTTTTAGATTGAATATATGTGGTTAGATGATTGTTTAGTCCTTGTTTACAATGTAAGTTGCAGGCATCATATCACTCTAGCATATGACTTCAACTCATTGCTGTTTCAACAGTTTAAGTTTTGCATTCATATGCCTGTCCCATATACTGCAAGCTAGAGTAAGTAATATAAGACATTATAACACTGGAAAGAAGATGTATTAGGCCCTAAAGGTTCAGGAATACTACTCTGAGATCCAAATTTCCTCATTGAAACTAGTCTGGAGATATTGGGTAGGACAGCACTGGAAGGGATTTATTTAGCACTATTTCCTGGTATCTCTTAATTACTAAAACTTACAGTTCATGGCATAGAAATGTGAAAAGAAAATTAAGTTGCAGGTAACAAAAGGAGGTTTTATGTAGTTCACTAAATATCAAGTGGATCTAAGGCATGAACTTATAGTTTAATTTCTGTAAATTTAGTATAAGATAAAGATTGTAATTTGCTTGTGTTAAAACAAAACATAAAATGGCATTTTAAAAGCCATACAGTGAAAATGAAAATTGTGGGTCTAATATTCAGAAAGAGCCCTCTTTCTAGGCTAAACATAAATTTTATTAAATTAGCGATCATATGTGTCCATGAATTACTCTTGATATTTCTATATATTGGTAATTCATGATAGTAAAGAGAAAGTGATCTGTGGTTTCTTTATTTTTTTCCACGTAGTAAGTAAATTGCATTACTATCAATGAGTCTCACTCTAATCTAAGTGAAGAATTTGGTAAGAGAAATGTCTGATTTTGATTGAT
This sequence comes from Epiperipatus broadwayi, assembly GCA_028023455.1. Lineage (NCBI taxonomy): Eukaryota > Metazoa > Onychophora > Udeonychophora > Euonychophora > Peripatidae > Epiperipatus > Epiperipatus broadwayi. The sequence goes on along the minus strand of JAQFVV010000993.1, from coordinate 24,585 downwards.
GTTTTATATTCTAAAAACTAGAATATGAACTTTTTTATTCATCTGATGATTGGTGAATTGGTGTATTGATTAAAAAGCATTTTCAAAGGTTATTTGGAAATGCTATGTTGTAAGCATCCCAATATTTGATTTTGTTTGCAGATAAAGTGGTGAAGATATCAGTGAATGCTTATATATTGTTAATAATAGCGAACTCGCCATACATTAGCTTCACCCAATGCAAGCTGTAGTAATCAATGGATGCAAGATGGTTTGTATCTAATTCTTTCTCATCAAATACCCTCAGACTAGGTTCTAGTTTGTGGCTTTCATCAGTAAAGAGCATTGGATCTGAGAGCACTGCCCTGAGATTTCTCACCGATGAAGGCTAAAAGATAGAAACTAGTCTGAGAATTGCATCCATCGATTATGAAGTTTTTCACTAGGTGGCACTAATGTTTGGAAAGTTTGCTACTGTTTTAACAGCTTGTGTAAGCATAGGAAATGGTGATCATGTGATTATTGTTAATTATGTTGAATATTTGTTAAGTTATATTAATAAAACACCTCTTTCTAAGTTTATTAAGCATGCTTCCAAGAGCAGTTCTCTTGGAAAATTCCAGAGTCATCTACTGTCACCTTGAGTCTTCAATACTGCTACAACATCAACAACCCCAGAGTAAATGATGTTTTTTGCTTTCATCAGAGAGAAATTATAATTCAAATTGAAATTAGTGCACTTACGTCCTTGGAAAATATCTTCTTACTCCTTTATACTATTAAGATTATAACCTGAAATATAAATAACCCCAGGATATTGGATTTAAACCAATTCACTTTCATAATTATATAGATCTAACAACAAGCCAATATCTATATATTTTTGTGATTCCCATTTTTATGTCATATGTATATCTCTCTTGCCCTTTGGTTGGAAAGATAAATACCAATGAATCATGATATGATGTATTGAGCTTATTAAATGTAAACTTTAAATTTCTATATATATCATACTCAATGCCATCTATACATTGTGTTCCAATAAAAAAGTGGCCAGTGAGTGGTTCTCTTTCCAAACTGTCTGTAGTACCATCTTTGTATTATGTATGTGCTACATTGTAACATAATTTAACTATTTATCTCAAAAGTGTAAACATGCTAACATGTCTGGATTACAAGTTACAACATGAAAAGAGGCAAGGGTGTTTCATACCATAAGAGTTAAGGGTACATAATGTTAACATCACATTTTATATGTCGTGAAGCCTTGAGTTACCATAAAGTTGTAGGTGGTCTGTAAGGTTTATTGATAACAGGAAAAGAATTGAAGTGGTTATCCACAAAGCTACAAACATACCAACACGTTTTATGTCATAATTCATAATGCAGACATACAAGTGATTTTAAGTTTTTGTGGTTAATGTCTAAGATATATTTACTATATAACACTTGTGCTGAGTCATAGTTACTATAAGAAGCTTGAAGAAATAAACAGACATTTTTTCATTGGGACATATTACATACTATAAGCTTAATATGGCAATCAAATGATTTAGTTCTATAGCATTCCCATACCCAAACAATATCTGGCATCCTTCTTCATCATTTGAGGAATTAGACTGTTGGTACCATTATATCACTGTTGCTTTTATTCTGAGGCATGATCTGTTTGTGTAAGAATAGTGTTAATATATTGAACTATTTCTCATTATATTGCCATAACATTGAAAAGATCTCTTGAATAAAAAATTATATGTTTATTTTTTAGCTTTGTGTTTAAAGAAGTAATAAGCTGAGAGATTGAAACATTTTTCAACTAATGTTAATTTAATACTTATTTAATTTGTTTTCTTTCAGCAATTGTAATTCGATGCAAACATATTCATTATGCCCATTAAGAAAAGATATGTTATCCATAAATAATAAGCTTACCCATGTGTTTAACTATCAAATAATCATATTTATAACAATGAAAATTGAAGTGATGTGTGTTATACCAGGATGTTATTTAAATACTCTCTACAAAAATGTAAATGATTTAATTTGCATAATCCAATTTTTTTACAAAAATGTAAATGATTTAATTTGCATAATCCAATTTTTTAACAAAGAGATTCAAGACTCTCTCTTATTAATAGTATGTGCATTATTGACTTTGTGTCAAGCTTGAAGGCAATAACTCCCTTTACAATGGCACTTACTTTGGTGAATCACATGCAGATATCACAACTAAAGTTGCCCACAGATGTCTTTACAACCAGGCAGACAAAATAACAAGTCTACATTCTTTGAACATGAGATCAAACATAGTCATATCTTTGAGTCCCTCGGTGTCAATATAGGGTGCTCAAAAACAGATGACAGAGAGTGCAAAATCAAGGAAGCTTGGCACATAGCCAATAATGGTCACCTTATCAAAAATAAAGAGATTTATATCTTTTTGTTGAAAAAAAAAATTATGTAAATTACATTTACATTTTCACAGGTTTCTCTAGGCATAGTTGCTGTGAGGTTCCTGACTCCGTATAAGGAGAAATCATAGTGCACCACATCACATTACTGTTGCAACAGCTTGTGTATGTATAGAAAACCATGATCACATGATGTTTAAGAAAAAGTTAATGTGTCATTTTATATTATTAGAATATTTTAAATAAAAGCTAAATATTGAAAAATATGTTTTAAAGTATTAACATAACCAATAATTATAAAACTATTAACATTTCAAAAAAAATACGAATATTATTTAAGTAAAAAACAATAAATTAATATAAAAATTATTATTTAAAGCTTCATGTTATATTTAAGACTTATTATTGACTAGAAATTGTATTTAACCTAGAACATATTTTAGATTTATATATAATTAGATATATTAGATTTTAATATATAAAGTTTCTCAACTTCAGACTTTTCATATCATATAACAAAGATATAGTTTAATGAACTTTCAAACAGTACTGGTAATGTATTATAGATTGCTTATAAATCTCTATCCTCTTTCTTTCCCATTTCTTCATTTTCTTATTTTTTATGCATATGTTTTTTTTTTTTTGATATTTTGTACCCCTCTGCAAACTGTAAATCAACAAGTTACTTTAAGAATGAGAGGGGTAAAAGTTTAGACTACATTAGATCTTATGCTACATATTGGGGGGGGGGGGCATTTTTGGACAATTCAGAGTTTCTGAAAATATCCATTAGAGTATTCATTACATTGTGGTTGATTGCAACATACCTGAAAATATATTACAGCAATATAAAAAAAAACACTTAATCACTGATTTTACAAAAATCTGTCACTATTCTTCTTAAAATTTCTGTTTATTCCGGTTATAGTTATGGTAAAAAAAATTTTCTGCCAAATCTTTTGTTTTTTAAAATACATCGACATTTCAATTGTATTACTATTTATTTTAGTTTTAATTACATTTACCTAAATTAATCAAGATTCTAATGGTTTTTTTAATTAATAAAAATCATTTTAATTAAGTCTCAAGAATACAACCATATTCTTCATTACAAATTTACAATATATTTTATATAGTGTGAATTAGTGAAAAAATGTCTAGTTCTCTCTCTAAATTGTATGCCCTTTCATTTCTGAATTTATCTATTCACCACAAAATTGTAAGATGATAGTGTATTTAAATTATGGATAGAGATGTGGAATGTCAACTAGGTTTTAACTCTCCCTGTCATCACAAAAGCATGCAAACAATTTGAAAATTCTACATACAGTTTCAATTATTTTAAATGATTTAGTAGCAGTTGTGTCTAATAAAAATGTAATGTATGCTGTTTTAATGAAAGTTTAGCTAGTAACAAACTCTTCATACCAAGTGCCAGTCATAGTAATCAATTCATGCAAGAAAGTTTGTGCATAAAATCCTATCTAGTGCCTACTCATCCATATCCCCAGACTAGTTTCATACTATGATGGACAGGCTTCAATCTACTCCACACTCCAATTGTTCAGCTGCCCATCTAATTGAAAATCTGATGATGGAATGCTCAAAGGCCACTCTGAGGCCAAGATTCTTGTCAGACTCATGTTGCCCTAAAGTCAATCTGACCTCTCATGTACAGGATATAATCCATTTAATACATATATAAGGGATGGGCAGACATCTCTATTATGTAATAACTGAAACACATGCTTATTATATATGTGTGTTCAAGTGTATTAGTGTTATGAGATAGAATGGAGAGTGATGGGTCATGTGAAGGTCTGTGCGCATATATCCTATATATTACATATATAGACACAGATATATAATAAGCCTGTGTTTCAGTTATTACATAGTATAAATGTCTGCCCATCCCTTATATATGTATTAAATGAATTATGTCCTGTGCGTGAGGGATCAGATTGACCTTAGGTCAACATGGGTGTGACAAGAATCTTGGCTTCAGGGTGGCCTTTGAGCATTCCATCATCAGATTTTCAGTTGGATGGACAGTTGAAGAGTTGGAGTGTAAAGTAGATTGAAGCTGTCCATTGAAGTATGAAGATTGGCTATCTTAATATATATCTCAGCACTTATAGCATATATGTGTGGAGATGGTAATCTGGACCAACTGATGATTGCTGGTTTAGCATGAAATACATATATTGGTGATTATTTAGCTTTTTTGACATATGTGTGTTCAAGTGTATCAGTGTTATGAGATAAAGTGGAGAGTGATGGGTCATGTGAAAGTCTGTGCTCATATATCCTATATATTACATATATAGACACAGGTATATAATAAGCCTGTGTTTCAGTTATTAATCAGCGTTTAAGTAATTTTTAGGCAAAAATTGATAATGTGAACATATTTTGGTTGATTATCAGTAAACTTTATTACAATATATGATCAAAGTATGAGTTTTATCTGCATTATAATGAATAAAACTTGCATTTTTTCCTCTTTTTTGACCTGGATGTATTATAAATTAAAGCACAGATTATCAAGAATATTGGCTGCAAGTGAGGTAAGTATTATAATTGAATTTTCATTGTATAATCAAAATATAATTATTGTATATAATGATTAAGTTATCTACTGTAGTATACTTTTTTTGCATGGATATTACCATATTAGTTTTCAATAACATTGCCTATATAAAATTTCTATCCTAAAATATAAAGAATTTTATAAAATGACAGCCATTAAAATTGTTGAACATTTCAATTGTCCATCTACTATCAACTATTCTGGAAATATGTCCAACCCACTTCCCCTTCAATATTTTAAATTTTTCAATAATGTCAGTAACACCTGCTTATTTTCTTACCCATGTATTGCATTTTTGATCTCTTCTTGTTACTCATAACATGAATTTCTCCATACTTCTTTGAGTGGTTTGAAATCTCTGTATTGATCTTGTATTAAGTATCCGAGTATCAGATTCATAGAAAACCACATTTATGAAAAATCTTTCTTTTCAAACACTTGGGCATATTTCCTTTTAGTAACAAGTTATTTCTACCAAAAGCACTCTAACCATGTTTAATTATATAATTAATTTCATCCATTATGTTTCCATCTGCAGTAATAATCTGACCAAGATATTTGTAGTTGGTAACTTCTTCTAACTCATCATTATCAATATGTATTTTCATCATTTGAGAAAATCCATGGAACATTACTTTAGTCTTTTTAACATTTACCTTTAGACCTACTTTATTTGTAAAAACATGTACATCATCTGCAAAATCTAAATTACTTAGATAAACACTGTTTACTTTTATTTCATTAATTTTCCATTTAATGCTACAAAGTAATTTTTGCAACTCTGCTGTAAAACATTTGGAGATACGAAGTCACCCTGTTTTACACCCTTCTCAATAAATAAATAAATAATCAATCAATCAAACAAGATTGAAATAAACTATTATTAATAACTATATTTAAATATTTATCAACCAGCTTTCACCCCCATTGAGACCATCACAAGATATTATATTGTACAATTCACACCTTCCTAGTATCATTATGTAATCTAATTTTTGCTGTTGCATTTTTATAAGTATTCATTAGAATATGACAAATCCTGGATCTATACCTTGATGATCATTGACGAAATGCTTATAGAATCAAATGCCTTTTAATAATCAACAAATCCAAAGCATAATGGCACCTCATATTTATTAATCCTTTCAAAAACTTTTCTACCTACTTGGATATGAACCATTGTATTATAATCACTTTGAAATGCAGATTGTTCTTTTGGTTGGTTGAAATCCAAAGTTTTCTGTAGACTACAAGAGTAAGCTTGTGGTTTTAAGACCTGTAGAGGTCCCTACTATCGCATTTTATACGAAGGTGATTGAGGCTAAACCTTAATGAATATTATTTAAGTAACGAATGTGCGTTTAAATAAATTTATAATTAAAAAATATATATTAAACTGATAAAAGAGTGATAGGTCTGTAATTTTTAATTTCTTTTTTATCATCTTACTTAAATATTAATATTAATACTGCATTCTTCTAGTCATCTGATACATTATATCATTTAAACATTTGATATATAATTTTTTTAAAAAAATTATATTTCCTCACCTGCTTCTTTTAAGATATCGATTATAATTCCATTATTACCTGGAGATATTCCCTTCTTCATAAATTTAATCGCATGACTCACTTCTTCATTTAAATTCCTGTGAGCAATTCAGAAGATATAATAAATGTAGGAGATACTTGTTCTTTATTACCATATAATTCTTGATAGAACCCTTCTATCTTCTACCCATTTTATGATGTCATTTTCTCTTTTTAGTAAGAGTTCCATCTTTTTTTCTTGTTGCAAATATAAATTTCCTGCGAATACCAAAATGTTGTATTACACTTTTGAGACTTTTATTCTCTTCTATATCTTTCCTTGCTGGTTCAAAATTATACTTTCTTATATCATTATCAATTTTTATTCTCTTCTATATCTTTCCTTGCTGGTTCAAAATTATACTTTCTTATATCATTATCAACTCTTTTTGACACTATTTTATAATATTCAAGATTTTCAATCCTTCTTAATGCATCATTTTTATATATCTTCATATTCCTTTTCTTTATATATTCTATAGTCTCAGTATAAATTTTATTGTTCAATTGCTGCTTTTTTCTGCCTGCTATCTTTGTTGCAATTATTAAAAGTGTATCAGTTATTTTCATATAATTTTCATTTAAATCTGAATCATGTTCAAAAATGTACTAATACTTGAAACTGATTTGTAAGTTCTAATTTAAATTCATTAGAATGTTTCTGAACATTAGGAATATCAACTGTGAATATTGTTTTTCTTCACATGATCACTATATAAGCTATTGAGCTTAGATTGAAAAAATAATTGTGTTTTAAATTTTTTCTCATAGTTTTGTAGTTAAGTAGAGATAAAAGGTGTTTGCTGGAGGGTTGTATTAGATCCTAAGATCTAGGTGCAGTACTCTCAGATCCAAAGCTTCTCACTGATGAAGGTCACAAGCCAGAAACTAGTCGGAAAATATTAGATGAGTAGGCACTAGATAGAGATTTTATGCACAAGCCTTCTGGCATCCATTGATTACTCTGGTTGGCAATGAGTGGCATTACTGTATGGAGAGTTTTGCCTGGTTTAATTGTGTTTCTTAATAATTTTTTATCTCTTTAGTTTTGCATGAACATATATCTTACATCTTACTAATTGATGATCACTTCCTGTGTTAAATTTATTAAGAACATTACAATCTTGAAATATGTATTTTCTGTTAGTCAAAATATAATCCAATTCTGCCGTACCTTCATTTGAATGCTTCCATGTCTATTTTCTTTTAACATTTTTTTTTAAAAAAAAGAATTCATAATATAAATTTTTTCTTTTTCTGCAAACTCTACAAGTCTATGTCCTCTCTCATTTTTATTACCATAACCAAATTTAGCTACAACACTTTCATCTTTCAATTATTTACCAATTCTAGCTTTAAAGTCTAACATAACAATTTTAAAATGCTGTTTGGTCTGATCAAAAGCTTTTTGTATATTCATATAAAACTCTTCTATTACTTCATCATTATGAAAACTTGTGTGGACATAAACCTGAATTATCTGCATTTGGTATCTGCTATTAAGTTGTATAACTAATCTTGTCACTCTGTCTGATACACTATCAAACTCCACAATGTTGTTCTTCCACTTTTTATTTATAATGAATCCTACTCCACTTGTATTTCCAATATTTGTGTCTTTATAGTTTTAATAGTCACTGGATGTAGCCTTCCCGTATCTGCCGTACGAGGGCGCCATCTAGGCATTTGTATCTAGAAAAAATTATATAGTAGGCAGATACGTAAGTTAAGATTCAAAAAATTTTTTTATATATATTATTCTGACCGTTTGCCTTATGTCACTAGCTCATAGAGTAGCAGAGATTTAAACATTTTTATAAGTTTTAATATATTTATATTCTCAAAATATATTAATATTTAAAACAATAAAATAAAAGAAGCCACTGCCAGTAATTAACACACAAATAGATTTTTATTAACGCACATTTAAAATTGAGGAATAAATTTATTTTTAGATTTTAACATTAATAATTTTTTTAAATTTAAATTCAAATTACTATTTAAATAGACCGCACAGATGGATATTTAAATTATATTTTACTTTAGCCTGTCGAGCATAGATAGTCTACATAGATTTTTTCCACTTAAAAACTTATCAAAACATTCATTCAATCTCAGACTAAAAGTTCGTAGCCAACCCAATGTCAGCTTCCAGATATATATTTGCAACCAATGTAATATGAAGATGCTAGCATAAAACCATGCTGACAGGAATGTGCATCTGACAGCGTGATATTATTTGAAGGAAATGATCCGTGTCCAGAACAGGAAAGTGCATCTGCCAGACTAAGGAATAATGTATATAATTTTTTTTAAAGAGTGCTACGTATGGGGGAGAGCGGTCTTTCTGCCATCTTATAAATCCCTGTCCATAGAGCTAGAAGGGGTCAATGGCGCAGGAAATACATCTGCGACCATTTCAATGATATGACTGCCTCTTTGGGGTCATGCATTCAGTTGGGCATGTTGCCCTGTATGCTAAATACGCTTCACATTACATTAATATAAACACCCATATATCCCTCCACAAGCATTGCCCTAACTATGAAACAAATAGCCTGAAATTAAAATCCCTTAAATTAAACATAAACGAATTTAAACATAGTTATAAATCTTTATCCATGCAGCTATCTACACCCAACTTTAAATTTAATACATTTTAGTTAAAACATAATGCACACACAAAAAAATGAAATGGAAATGATTGCTTAAACATCTGCATAAAAAATATTAACAATTGAATTTGCATTTTTAAGTCAGATAAAAGTTCTTATTTTCAGCTATTAATTAATTGCAATTTTAGGAAAGTTCTTATTAGATAGACACAAGAGTTCATACTTTACAGATTTAGCAGATTTAGAAGTCCATCTTCATGATCACTTTTGTAGATTTTGTCCTTCTTTGAAATGAAACTGCGACTTGCCATGCATTTGGTCAGGAACTGTCATCAATAGGCCTCAGCTGGTTGTCCGGAAAATTAAATCTATTGCAGACTTCCACATCATGAAAACCTGCAATATAGCTAGTTATAATGACATATTCATAGTCAGCTCTCCGATCCAATTATAATAATCCTTTGACTTTTATATTTTTCTTGGCCTCTTATCATCAAATCTTGGAATTCAACCAGCAAGATGTCACTAATTCTTTCATGTTTCAGTTATTGTCTGTGCTGTCATTTTCGTGCTTGCATTGATCACTTAATTTCTTTGTATTCTCTTACCATTTAATTTATTTTAAATGCCTCAAGGGCTAGTTTGCTTTTGAAGAATCATTTAATTAATAAAACAATCATTTCCATTTTCTAAGGTTATAGAAATCAACATTATTTCTATTTTTTAAATATCAATCTTTATATTTTTACTTTTTTTTTACAAAAAAAAAAATACTTTCAAATACTTTTTCTTAAAATAGTTTAAGTTTTCCATCTGCGTGACAATATATATATTAAACAACTTTTAATTTTCAGTTTTTAAGTTTTTTTCTTTTTAATAAATCAATTTTTATTTACGATCTTTTTATTTTCATTTTAAAATAATGTAACGGCATATATTCTGTTACATATCAGTAAACTTCCTCAAAAAATAAAACATTAAAAAAAAAGAATTTACTTAGTATTAGTAATGATGTTACACAAATTGATTATACTAAATTTTTTTAAAAGGACAAAACTTTGGTTATTAATTAAAAGACATAACTTTGTTTAGTAATTACAAGAAAAAAAAATGCTGACTATTCTTTCCTTTTCAGCCCAGCTGAGATTACACATCCTCCCTCAAGAGTTCCCTTTTCCCTACATTTCATTATTAACTTATGCAAGTCAAAGAAGTTACATGATTTTAGACTTTTTTTTTTTTAAATTATGATTTATATTAATTATTACATTTTATTCCTCGCATTTATTTCTACATATGCGCAATTTTCTTACTGGCAGTCTTTTAACACAAAATTCAAGTTTATAACTTTATATAATACAAAAAATATATTCTGATTTCAGAAGAAAAATATTACTGGCATGATTTCTTTTTTAAAATTCTCAGGGCACTCGTGATTTATTAAAGATCATGCCACGTTGGGAGACCACTTTAATGGTCACTGAAAGTGAGCCTTGAATGTATCTGCACTACAAGGGCACCATCTAGGCATTTGTACCTAGAAAAATTTATATAGTAGGCAGATACGTAAGTTAAGATTCAAAAAAAATTTTTATATATATTATTCTGACCTTTTGCCCAATGTCACTAGCTCATAGAGTAGCAGAGATTTAAACATTTTTATAAGTTTTAATAAATTTATATTCTCAAAATATATATTAAATATTTAGAACAATAAAATAAAAGAAGCCACTGCCAGTAATTAACACACAAATAGATTTTTATTAACGCACATTTAAAATTGAGGAATAAATTTATTTTTAGATTTTAACATTAATAATTTTTTTAAATTTAAATTCAAATTACTATTTAAATAGACCGCACAGATGGATATTTAAATTATATTTTACTTTAGCATGTTGAGCATAGATAGTCTACATAGATTTTTTTCCACTTAAAAACTTATCAAAACATTCATTCAATCTCAGACTAAAAGTTTGTACCCAACCCAATGTCAGCTTCCAGATATATATTTGCAACCAATGTAATATGAAGATGCTAGCATAAAACCATGCCGACAGGAATGTGCATCTGACAGCATGATATTATTTGAAGGAAATGATCCATGTCCAGAACAGGAAAGTGCATCTGCAAGACTAAGGAATCATGTATATAATTTTTTTTAAAGAGTGCTACGTATGGGGGAGAGCGGTCTTTCTGCCATCTTATAAATCCCTGTCCATAGAGCTAGAAGGGGTCAATGGTGCAGGAAATACATCTGCGACCATTTCAACGATATGACTGCCTCTTTGGGGTCATGCATTCAGTTGGGCACATTGCCCTGTATGCTAAACATGCTTCACATTACATTAATATAAACACCCATATATCCCTCCACAAGCATTGCCCTAACTACGAAACAAATAGCCTAAAATTAAAATCCCTTAAATTAAACATAAACAAATTTAAACATAGTTATTAATCTTTATCCATGCAGCTATCTACACCCAACTTTAAATTTAATACATTTTAGTTAAAACATAATACACACACACAAAAAAATGAAATGGAAATGATTGCTTAAACATCTGCATAAAAATATTAACAATTGAATTTGCATTCTTTAAGTCAGATAAGAGTTATTATTTTCAGCTATTAATTAATTGCAATTTTAGGAAAGGTTCTTATTAGATAGACACAATAGTTCATAATTTATGGATTTAGCAGATTTAGAAGTCCATCTTCATGATCACTTTCATAGATTTTATCCTTCTTTGAAATGAAACCGCTACTTGCCATTCATTTGGTCAGGAACTGTCATCAATAGGCCTCATCTGATTGTCCGGAAAATTAATTTTATTGCAGACTTCCACATCATGAAAATCTGCAATATAGTTAGTTATAACGATATATTCATAGTCAGCTCTCCGATCCAATTATAATAATCCTTTGGCTTTTATATTTTTCTTGACCTCTTATCATCAAATCTTGGGATTCAACCAGCAAGACATCACTAATCTTTTCGTGTTTCAGTTATGGTCCATGCTGTCATTTTCGTGCTTGCATTGGTCATTTAATTTCTTTGTATTCTCAAACCATTTAATTTATTTTAAGTGCCTCAAGGGCCAGTTTGCTTTCAAACAATCATTTAATTAATAAAACAATCATTTCCATTTTCTAAGGTTATAGAAATCAACATTATTTCTATTTTTTAAATATCAATCTTTATATTTTTACTTTTTTTTTACAAAAAAAAATACTTTCAAATACTTTTTCTTAAAATAGTTTAAGTTTTCCATCTGCATGACAATATATATATTAAACAACTTTTAATTTTCAGTTTTTAAGTTTTTTCCTTTTTAATAAATCAATTTTTATTTACGATCTTTTTATTTTCATTTTAAAATAATATAACGACATATATTCCGTTACATAGTAGAGTACATGTCCACTTTTTAAATCAATTGTCTCTTCACCTTTCTGGCAATCTTACTTCACTTGAAAGTGATCTGCAGTTTAAGTATCTAAATAAAATATCCTCATCAAATGGCAGCCTGGGTCTGAAATTAGGGGATTCTTAGTACCCTCCATCTTTTGCCAACAACAGCTGCCTTGGCTCATAACTTTACAGCCACCTGGAAATAAGAACCATGATTTATTTTTGTTTGTCATGATTGTAAATATCTATTACAAAAAAATTTTCATTCACACACACATTCATTCTGCCTTATCAGGCAACTGAGAAGAAAGGCCATGGTGTTTTTTGATCTTAAACTCAGAGATAAAAAGTCAATAAGCTCACTATGCTGGCTAATGTATTGTGGTGAGCAGCCCATCCATGTTCATATACTATATACATAATCACCTAGTAATAACAGCTGCAACAGCAAGAATGTATGCAATGGACATTAGAAATTTGCTGTGCTTTGTTCTTTCAAAACCTCCAAGAAGAATCAAAGGATCTCCTTTCAGTTAACAACAAACTCCCTTCTGAAGCCTTGGGATGGATATTTGGCTATATATATATATATATATATATATAAACAGAAAAATGGCTTTATTGCTCAAGAGTGGATACGAAGTTTGACTGCCAGAAATTCCAGCACTGGTTTCAGTCAGAGGAGGAATCTGACATTTTGCCATTGTGCTTAACCTTGTGGCGCACATACCTTGTTAATAAAGTTACAATGTAACAGTAGGTTAGAGCACTTGAAAAAAAAACCTTTGTAATGAAATTTTTAAATAATTATGACAGGCTAAAGGCCACACACCCTCACAACAAAGTATAGAGAAAATAGACATTCTAGCATTACGATAAAGTTAATAACACAACCAACTATGGCAGCCAATAAAGGTATTTGTCTGTGCTTTTCGCATAGAAAAAAGCCAGACTGGTGGAGACTCTTTCTGTGTTTTATCGTACAAAGAACCCTCTTAGGTTGGCTGAGGCTGTCGTGAGCACTCTGTGTTTTATCGTTGGGTGAGGCTGACTAGAGCGCTCTGTGTTTTGTTGTAGAAAGAAGCCTCTTAGGTTGGGTGTGGGTCGCTGAAATGGTATATTTCTAAGAATTGACATAGAAATAGCGCCATCATGTGGCTGGCACGAGACAATAGAAAACAACTGAATCAAATAACCATTCTATTTTATTATTTTGTTTATGCCTAAATATATATAGCTGACAATAAATATGCCCTGCTTTTGTTAAAATATTATCTTTTGAAGTATAACCTTAAAAAAATTAAAAGTTAAAATTTTAATTATCAAGTAGAAAGAAGCCTCTTAGGTTGGGTGTAGGCCACTGAAACGGTATATTTCTAAGAAGTGACCTCGAAATAGCGTCATCATGCGGCTGGCACGAGACAATAGAAAACAACTGAATCAAATAACCATTTTATTTTATTATTTTGTTTATGCCTAAATATATATATATAGATGACAATAAATATGTCCTGCCTTTGTTAAAATATTATCTTTTAAAGTATAACCTTAAAAAAATTAAAAGTTAAAATTTTAATTATTCACAATGAAGCATTTTAATCAAGTTTTATTTATTGCTCTTTTGAATTGGTATAAAAATGTGAAATCTCAAAATGTAAGTTGGTAATTAAATCTGAATGTTTTAATTTAGCCCGTAGTCTTTTCATGATTGGCTAATATGGAAAGGAACATTCTATCCTTCAGCAAACTGGTAAAAACAGTTATACAATCACTGCCATTATAATTAAATGCAAAATTAACTCGCTTTAATTTACTTTGTAAATATTAAGAGTTTAATAAAGTGAACTATATAACACCCCTAGGATATTTTATTAATATTTAACGATAATGAAATTTATTTGTCTTTTTTAAAATGCAGATATTAAACAAATTACCATTAGAACAACAGAGCAGATTGTTTGATTATAAAATGTTATAAATTTATACTAAAAGTTGTTTTAAAACACGATTGTTTATATGTAAAATGAGATAAACAAAATATATAAATACTCAACTACCTCACTGTATTACAAGAATCTTAAAGAGTTCATATAAAAAATAAAATTTAAAAATATCTTGAAAAAAACAATTGGCTTTTCATATTTAAAATTAGAAATTGTTTAAGCATATTATTTAAATATAAAATTTATAAGTTTAAATATATTAATACATTGTTCTGGCTAACACCTGCATATATATATATTTGGGATTCGAACTCAGACTTTCACCTGACACACAACTCTCAGTCCGATCTTATATTGCTGACCCACATGATCACACCCATGTTGAAAAGATAAATAATCACCAATATACTATTTCGTGCTAAACCAGCACTCATCAGTTGGTCCAAATTACCATCTTCACACATATATACAATCACTTCTCAGCTTTGTATTAAGATAGCCAATGTTCATACTTTAATGGATAGGCTTCAAACTACTCCAACCCACAACTCTCCAGCCTTCCATTTCATTGAAAATCTTATAATGGAACATTCAAAGCCCAATATAGTACCTGGAATATCCTAGTGTCTCACTGAGAAATGCCAAAAGCATGAAAACGGTCTGAGGATAGGGATGATTTCTAGATGGAGACTTTTAAAATGCTCTTTCTTGGTGGCATTAATTTACAAAGTTTTCGTTTTTTGATAATTTAATTTTGTTAGAGCTTGAATGGTCTTTAGTTTTTATAATAATCTTGTCTTTAAAAAATTATTATAGTTGTTCTTAATAACATCTTGTACTAAATCAGCACTTAACAGTTAGTCTATATTAGAGATAATTTCTAGTTTAATAAATGATTAACAATAATTATTATTGTATTTATGTAGAATGGATTGTTTCAAAGTTGTGGATGAGATAAGTTTGACACCGGTGAATCAAAGTATAATAATTTAAGAAATTAAATTATTATTATTTTTAACCTATTTGCTCAGCATGCTAAGTGTTTACTATAGTAAATAGAGGATTTGACAAGAGGATTTTCAGTCTATATTACATCGTCCACTTCATCTCAAACATCTAATAAGGATGACCACACACATGTGGAAAAGGTAAATAATCACATCTGTTTCACGGTAAAATACACTTATTAGTTGGGCTAGATTATAATCTTCTACATATATATGCAATCAATGCTCATCTTATATTAAGATCGCAATTCCTTAAAGCTTAATGGACAGGCTTCAATTTTCTCATCCTTCCAACAATTCAACTATTCATTTTGTTGAAAAAACAACAATGGAATGCTCATAACCTTTTCAGGATTTAATATCAGAGTCATATCCATGTACACATTACACCAGTCTAACCTCTCATACTATCAAACTATTACATATCAATTTATATTAATAGAATAATGATGTATGGGACTTATACTATGATGTAAGCTATTTTCAAGGCAATATGAAGAAGACAGAAAGTCTTTTAAAAATTTTGTTTTATTAATCAAACAGAATTTGTAATTAAGGGGAGAAAATCACTCTCCCTCATGATATGGATAACATTCTTACAGATTAGTAAGGATCAAAAATAGAATAGATTCATTTATTCTTTAAACTTTTGATATTTATAGGTTTAGATTTGTTAACATTAGTGGAAATCAGTGTGAAATGAATCTATCAGCCAGATGAAAATATGGCATTATTAATTATTAAACTAATAATTAATTAGAGTAAGATATACATAGAATCTGACTTTTAATAATACCTTTTTAATAATCAAACAGAAATTAATAAATGTGATCATGAAATTAGCCTATCTTAACGCATATGTAATTAAAAGAATTAATCAGTTGAAACTTTGTTTAGGCTATTCATGTCCAATAAACATAAATATTCATTGCATTCTATCTTTGAATGTAAAGGTAAAATAGAAATTGGTCTGAGAATATAGATATAATAAATGCTAACTCTTTAAATAAATAAAGACAAACTCTCCATACAGTAGTGCTATCCAGTGCAAGTGATAGTAATCAATGGATGCAAAATGGATTGTGCATAAAATCCCTATCTAGTGGCCACTAATAACAATATCCCCAGAATAGGTCTAGCTTGTGGTTTTCATCAATGAAGTGCCTTGGATTTGAGAGGATTGGATAAGGATTTATGCAAACCTTCTTGCATCCATTGATTATTATGGATTTCACTGGGTAGCACTACTATATAGAGAGTTTGTCACAGTGTTTTCATATAATAAATATGATATAGCTAGGGAGTGGCAGTAGAAGGATGAAATTGTGATAATGATACATTATGTATTAGTAAAGGAGTATTAGATTATTTAGAAAAGCACTAAGAAAAGTAAGAAGACATGCATTAAATGCAGATGTGTGGATGGCAAAGGAGGTAATTCAAGAAATTGGGATGGTCAAGTTCTTATATGAAAGATGCAAAAAGTAAAATGAAAATGTTCAGTAGATTGCAATTTATGTATAGTAAGAGAATATTCAAAATAGTATTTAATTGGGTTAGAAATAAATGATAGGCAAAATATGGATGATAAAGGTAATACGTATGCAGAAGATTTGGATAAAGATTTTATGTCAGTATTCTTGTACAAAAGGTGGAATGATTGTGTTGAGAAAATTGTTGAGTGTTGTAGTGTCGAAGAATGGAATAGAAGAATAGATGCATTAATAAAAAATAGGGAGCTGGAGAGATGGAGAGCTAGTATGGAGAGTAAAAAAGAGTAAATATATATAGAAATAAACAAAATATTGGGTGTGAGTTAATTTATGATAATAGCAAGGAAAGTAATCTACTGTTTAAGGCTCGAACATGATTGTTAGCAAGAAGGTAATATATACATATATGGAGAAATGTGGGTGATTTAGTTTTCCAAGTTATGTAAGAAAGGTATAGAAAAATATTAGGCAACTGCTAATTGAATGTAAATGCTTACAATGGAAAGGGTACAAATAATAAAGTTATGGAGGAATAAACAAAATGATTATTCAGAAAGTGGGTTCTTGGTATTTATGCTGAGTTTGGAAAAAGATAAGGGGAGATCCAGATATAAAAGTCATGAAGTGGACAAAGATGACGTTGTGGAAATGTGGTAGAGCAGGATAGAGAAAAATATGGAAAAAAACATAGGTGGAAATGGAAAGAAAAAGTAAAGTGGTTACCAGGTTTTTCTGGGCATAGTGGCTGAGAGATTCCTGACTTCGATAAAGGAGTAGACATATCACATTGCATCACATCTCTGTTTTAACAGCTTTCATAAGCATAAGAAGTGGTAACAATGTAATCTTTAAACAAATGTTTCTAAGAAACACAATTCTTCTCTAATTCACTTTTCATAATTGTTTACTTAAGACTATTTTGATCTCTTAGCAATTGAATGTCTTAAACAAATCATTCTTTCAGAATATTTGAATAAGACCGTGAAAAAGTTAAAATAGTTATAAATAAATCATCATAAAAAGTATTTCAGGGAATGTGTGTATGTTTTTAATAGATTTAATCTTGTGGCAGTCACAGTCCAAAAGCAAAAGTAGCATATAAGTGAAAGATACATTAATTATAAGTATATGCTGAAATACCAAAAAAAAATAAAAATACAATATATATTTTTATTTATTTTTAGGTACTATCTAAAAATTAGTAAACAAAGAGATATAAAACTGTAAATCTCATTGTCAAGAAGATGTAGTGGAGGTCATGTGCATTTTAGAGATACATTTAAAGTATGAAACAAAGTATAAAAAAAAATTAAAAATATTGTAAAATCTGCCTTTATTGTTTTTATAAAAAATATTTCTGGAGTGTAATTTACATCACTCCCAATCACGATATGGACTAGTTTTTATCCACTTTTAACATCTTGTGGAGGGGGGATGCAATTGTAAACATAAGATCAAAGACGTGAACATAATGTATGATCTTCAATGTGCATATTTTAGTGCTTAACCAGCATGCATCAGATCACAATCTTTGCACATATCTTTATTATTGTTTAGTATATATAGATAGCTAATTACGACAGTTAAAGTAATAAGTCTCAAATTTACTGCCCTCACAACTTTGACACCAATCCACTTAATGGAAAATATCAAAATAATTTAGGCTGAATGAACTGATAATGGCTCAATTTACATTTTATAAAACACATTGATAAAATGCAGACGGTAAAACGTCTAATTAAATGATTAAAGCCTTTAGATAATAAAATTAATAACAAAAAATAATATGCTTTCCTAAAGAATAAAAAAATAATACGCACTCCTAAAATAATAAAAATAATTATCAATCAAAATCACCACGGGGAATTAGAAAATGTTTATTTTAGAAATATAATTTTAGCTCGAATAAAACTTATGGAAAAGATTTGAGGAAAAGATAAATGCTCGACTTCTAAATTTAAAATAACTTGTATTGTTCTAGTAAAACACACGCACACACGCATGCCTTCGAGGTGTGAAGGAATAAGGTTGGTTGAGTGAGATTGCAAAATGAGATTGTCCCAAAATAAATATTGCCGTTAGCACAAAGAGTGAGTGAGCAGGTACCTCAAACGCGGACCTGAACGACAACTCCAAGAACAGGGAACTATGGGGGTAGATTGGATCCTAAGATATGGATCAACCCTTATAAATACTAGTCGAAACCTATTCATAGGGCAATTAATCAATTAATCAATTAATTTTGGAAAGAGTTGTTTGGATTCAGTTCGATTCGATTCATTTCGATTAATACATTTTCATTATTGTTTTTATTTTCCAATTCTCAGTACGCTGAATTACCACCTGTTCATTTATTCCGATGCTTATGCTTTTATAGAATTGTTCTGAATTAGCTTGGTTATTCCGCAATACTTAAAATGATCATCATGAAATTAATACCAAGAGCGCCGACTGTCATGAGGGGCTAATCAACCCTTCAGTGGCTGATCGGCGCTCCGCTACTGAAATATCTCCGAAGCTATGAAATTCTGATAACATCGCCATGTTAAGTGAATGCTCCTAATAAAAGAAATGTTCCGTGAAACACCCAAACTCGTCCAGACCAATCGACCTTCGTTGCAACCAAGACAAATCCTAGGTAAATATGTTTTTTTATTCTGTTCACTCACTCAATTAATAAACTCGTAAGGCAATCTCGAAATTAACCAACATAAATTTACTCAGAGAAATCTTAAGACTTTCCTCGTCATGATAGTTTATCTTTGTTACTGAACTTTGTAAACATAAACTTTGAACTTAAGTGAAGCTAAGGAAAGATTATATATTTATCAAATAGAAAGGAACTTTCTCGTCATTCAAATTATGTTATGAATACTTATGGTTCTCTGTGGGCGTGAATGTATGTGCGCGTGTGTGATAAATCAATTAATAATGTTTTGTAATAAATCAATTAATAATGTTCGTAATAAATAAATTAATAATGTTTCTTTTCATATTTAATAAACTTGTTCAATATCTTATCAAGTCGAGCATATCTCAAATCTTTTCACACACAATCAAAACCGTAGTTATTTATTCTTTGATAACTTATCTTTGAAGTAGATTTAGTCAATTTTAATTTTCATTTAGTTATTTTATTAATTATGTCACCATCGTGCCGTAAGTCACGATGTTTCTCATTTCACCTTAGTTAAGATAGATTTAAGAGCGGGCGGGTCTATAATCAAAATAAACGTCAATAAATTATGTTATATACAATAAAGCGGGGGGGATGAACTTGTAAGCCTTGTGTTCGGGGCGTAAGCGAACAACCTCATAGGTCAGTGATAACCAATAAACGATCCTTAAGCCGTGATCGACTTAGTAGAAACCCTTGCTGATTTTAATTAGCGGACAATGCGTCTTCTCCGGGAGGAGTCATGTTAGAAATAAACATGTAACGACCTTGAGACACCTTATTGGTCCATGCTGGGAGTTTTGAGCTAGTGGGTGGGATTAGACTTTGAAATCGTTTTGACATGATGTAAGGTGATGCGAGTAGTTAAAATCAACTTAAATAATCGTATCTGGCGCCCCCTTATGTGGATCGTGAATAACTGTCGATGTAAGAAAAAAAAATAAAGCCTTACGCTATGTCATGTTTGTTTCGAAGCCGTAATCTCGGGTTAGTAGGTGGCTTCCCGTTACATTGGCGCTTCCAACGTGAGGCTAGTATAAATGAAGCTTCTGAACATAAAGAAAAAGCAAATCTAGATACTAGCAAAAGCGGCCGAACTGGGAGAAGACGCGGAAATATTTATGTAAAAAAAAAAAAAAAAAAGCTTAAAAAAAAAAAAAAAAAAATATATATAATAAACAAACGGAACAAAATCGCGGCGATGCTTAACATCGCAAATGGGTAAACAAAACATCGGAACCGGAGCAAAATAAACAAAACAAATAAAGCATAGCAGGAGATAAGGGAGCGGACGCCGATCGGTCGCTGTCACCATAAACGAATAAAATCAAAATAAAAGAAGAACTTATCACCAAATGGATAACAATATGGAAATCACGTGGGAGGAGACAGGGGAAAGCCCCATAACATTTAAGAAGGCCGAAGTGAAAGAGGAGGCCGAATCGGACATGAAAACCTTAATAAGAATGATGGGCCAGATGATGAAAG